>VZTG01009271.1:70855-175629 GCA_013397845.1 Melanocharis versteri | reverse complement strand
GAGAGTCCCTTTCCCCTGCCCCTTGCCGATGATGTGAGATTTATCTGAATAAGCTCTGGGTCCTGGCCATGCCTTCTCCCAACTACTGCAAAAATTAACCTTGTCCTGGCTGAAACCAGGACACCTCTGTCATCATGTCTCATCTTTTCTGCCAACCTCCCAGTCTAAGTAATGGCATTACTCATTGAAGTTAGAAGCAGGGTCACCAGTTGAAACTAGGGCATTTGAATAGGGTTGTTACAGGAGAAAAGATAGAGGCTGCTTTTTTTGCAATGCAGTGTCAAACTCAAGGATAGAAACCTCTTGCAGTGGCCGTAGAGTTACCATTGAGTAGCTAGCAGTTCTTCTATTTAATAGATCTTTTCATGGGGAACAGCTTCAGATGTGGTTTTGTGGTGGAGGCCTTGGAGTGTTGCAAGACTCAGATTGCAGAGGTGACTGAAAGCTGTTGTGTTACTTCATAGTTCTGATGTAGGAAGAGTGCTGAGATAATTATAAATGTTAAAGGGTGATACGTGGTTACTGATTCGGTTTATAAGACTAGCAGTTTCATTTTGGGGTGATCAGTGTCATATAGCTATAGTATTAATTTTCAGAATGCATTTAAATAAAACTTCATTGCAATCTTTATCAGAATGGCTTTAATGACTTAAGACCAGAGTTACTGCAGGAAATGTATGTCATTGAGAAATTCCTAAATGTTTTGTTCTTACATCTAGATTTAGTAAATCTGCTCTGGATTATGCACAGCAATATGCTTACTGAAATACTTAAATATGGTATTTGAGCAACTGAAGTTTGTTTTTATCTCCTTTGCGGTTCAGAATGGTGGCGAACAGCAGACACGCACTCTCGTCCTGGGGCAGCTTTTTTCCCACCACTCTTGGGAATTCCCACACTGTTTGCTCCTCCTGCGCAGAATCATGATTCTGCTTCGTTCCACTCAAGAGCTACAGGAAAAAATAGTCGGAGCAATACAGACAAAGGTAATGGCTGAAGTTGTCAGGAAATAATCATATTGAACTTCTGCGTATGCAGAAACATGTGGAATTTGAGCTTTACTTTCCTCATTCTTCCCATTCCTAAACAGTTCTATAAAAATTGGTTCTGTTAGGTAAGGATGATACATACCAAGTATATGTTGGTCTTTAAATCATGGGTGCTCTGTATGATTAAACTAAAAAAGCTCCAAATCAAAGTGACACTTTGATGACAAATTTTAGTATATCTGGAGAGTAACCTGTAAGTAGTCTGGGATCTTGTTACATGTCTATGGATAGTTAGTATGACTGAGGCGTCGCAAAGAAATTATCTATTACTTCAGAATTATTTTAAATGTCACTTTGTAAATCTGTCATCTTTAGGTATAAATGGATCACTGAATGGCAACAGTACCGCTTCAGTCTCAGCTCTCAGCACATCTGTGCTCTCCACTAGCATTGCAACATCGGCAGGACCAGTGAAAACTGTAACCTCAGGAGCAGGAGGACGCAAATACAACCAGGAGCAAAGCAAAGTTCAGCTTTTGGACACTAGGGCTGACAAAATCAAAGATAAGGTAAATACACAGAAAGAAACTGAAGATTCAGACAAAAAAATTGATATGATAAGTGTTCTGCGCACAGGGACATTTTTAAGTGTTCTTTCTGAGTACAAAATGTTTTGTGTTCTTCTGATTTATTAGAGCAAGATCTGTACCGTTGTCTCTGTAGGGATTTTTGTGTCTGTTGACTTTTGGAATTTTTGTAATTGTTTGGGGTTTTTTTGACATACATATGAATCAAAAGTTACTATTAGTGCTAATTTCACTAGTTAATAGCTGTGTCCAACACCTTGTTGTATTTAATTTATCTAATTTTTTTAAAAAATGTGTTTTTAACACCAGTATTTGATATTCTATTGCAGTATATATATACATGTATATTGATATTACAATCATAATATTATAGATTATTTCTATTAATTTAATTTGGATCTCATGTATCTTAAGAAAACAGAACAAAATTTTTAGATGTTAAAAGAAAAATGCTATTCTGGAAGTAATTTCCTATTTATCAGAAGAAAGAACTATTATTAACTGCTGTGTTTCAGCAGTAATCTTAGCCATCTAATATGAAAGACATGAGTAGTCTCAGTGAGTTAGTAAACCTTACATATTGACCGAAGCGCTCTTAAGAACTTTGCTACTCTTGGAATCAAGACTATTTAAGCAAGACACAGAAAATGGTGTACTGGGAAGGTGATTACTGTCAGAATAGAAGCTAAGGGAGTAATTCTCTACTGACAGCCATCTAGGCAAAAATCTTTTTTCTTTCTTTATATCTATATTTTTGTTTCGTGAGTGAATTGGGCCTCTTGCTTTCTTTCTGTTGCTGAACTACATTCAGCTACCAAATCTGAATGTTTGATGGTGAGAGGTTGACATTTTCAAAGGACGGCTGGTGCTTCATGTATCTGCATAAAAACAGGGGTTAGCACTGAAATGGTTACTTATAATTGTTTAGTGATATACCATGTTTAGTATATAGACAATAGGGAAATTATTAAGAATATTTTCCCTCATAACATTCTTTATGTTCAACAGTTGACAGCTTTTGAAAGTATGAAGCTAGTTAAAGGTATTTGGGAAGTCTGACTTTTTTCAGGCTTAAGTACTAAAAATAGCTCTTTCTAAAATTCTGCTTTTATCCTGGGTATCTATGTGCAAAATCTAGCTTTCTTTCTGTGGTGCAGAGGTGAAGCATTTTCCAGGTGGTGTTTTGTATTTCTGACTGTTACTACAGTTAGGCAGAGTACCAAATAAATTTCTATTTTAATATATGTAAATACCTTCCCAAAAGGTACTTTTTGGCTCTTTGCTTTATTCAGAAAACTGAGCTGGTTAAGCTAGTAACCTGCTAGTTTGAGTATCACTGAAAAATTTTACCTCTTTTTGCCAATTTTATTTTATATATAGGCTTTTAATTTTTTTGTTTGGGATTTTTGTTTGTTTGGGTTTTTTGTTTGTTTTTGTTTTGTTGGTTTGTTTCCCCCCCAGTTTCTGTTAGGATGTTTGTCAGCGTTATCTTCTCCTTTGTGTTACCTTTCGTCTTTAAGTATAAATTTGGTACTGTTGATAGATCTTTTGATGTGGGCATAGTTTCCCTTGACTAAATACTGAGTTGCTGGTAAAAGGATGGATTTGATGTACAAGTACCGTTCTTAAGAATATTCTGTTCTGTATCTTAACTTGTAAGTCCTCTGTCTCATGCAGATAAATTTCAGGTTGTCTGTTCCCTAAGTTCCTGTACTAAATTTTTTAATACTGAGATGGAGTTTGTTGTTCCTAATCTTACGTGATATGCTGATGTTCATAACTTCTTTTCCTCTGAAACTTTTTATGAGGTAATTGGTATTTGTCAATGTAATGATTCGAACAACCTTTTGTATCAAAACACAGAAATTACTCTTGAGAACTCCAACATGAGGATGATTATAATTATTAAAGCTGGGCTTTGTACAAGTGATGTTATGTTTTTAAATTTCAAAGTGTTAACACTTGTTTCTTCTTAAAAGCGTGTCTTATTTTAAAACGTTATAATATACTTCTCTAAACGTTCTTTTCTTTAGGGTTTTAGTTTTTTTAGTGTTCATCTTCTGATTTCTTTAGTCGTCTCCTTAGTTGTAATTTCTTTTTGGGAATGGCATCTAAAAAATTGTTAAAATCTTTATTTAGCTTTAGGGAAAAAAAAGGAGGTAAAGCTGTTATCAAACTGTTTTTACAGTTGCTGAAAATCTAGAGACTTACTTACTGTGCAGCGTTTCCTTTCTGGTTGAATTCTAGTCCTGTTGTCCTACCATTTTAGGGAATCCTGAAGTGCAGGGCGCAGTCTGATAGTAACTTGTATGCTATGATTTTTTTTTTGCCTGTAGTGTTGGAAAAACAACTTCTGAGTTCATAGAAGCATCTGATCCTCAGAGTTGTAGTTCTGAGTTGTCATCTGGTTTCTTTTGTCTAGAGTGTGTAGTTGATTGTTCAAAGGGCTTACATAACAATGAAAAACCAAAACCTGTCCAAAGGCTGGTCTTCAAAACTGTGCCAAATATTTGTGGCATATCACGTTATGTCTGTTGATCATAACAATGTTGAAGATAGATGTCCTTGTGCTAATTTGCTACACTCTCAGTGACTTATTTCTTACGTACAAAAGGTAACCATTCAGAGAAAGTTTTGTTTAGAAGTCATCCATTTCTAAGGCACTCTCTCTCGTGTTCCTGTCTGCCTTGTTATTTAGAATTGCTGCAGCATTATTTTGCCCTCCAGTCACCTTGTTTGCTGTGCATCTGTCTTCCTTGGGACTAGTTGTAACCTTACAGTCCCCTCAGTGGCTTTACATGCGCTGTTTAGATGGTGCATAACTCTTGTTGTTGCTGCTTGATGTCCATAGTCTTGGTTTTACGTTTCTCTACCTCCCAACAGAATTCTGCAAACTCCCTTTAATGACTCAATATGCTTTAGTGCAGTAATACGTACTTTCACATCTGTTTTACACAGCCACCATCACAGCAATTGAGTCCACACGTACATCCTTCAGATGGGTTTGTAATATACACGTTTGGTTTACTTAGCTCCCCCAAAAGCTAACTTTCCTCATCCATTGCACATTAAAAATGTAGTCTTGCACTGTCAGCATTTTAGGGTTCCTGCGATTTTTTAGACCTTTCTTTTTTTTCCTACATTCTTGTTTGTTGCTTCTTTTATTTTCTCATTCTGGACTGCAAATTTGTGCTTTACAAAAATTTCAGTATATTATAGTTGTCAGAGTATTTCAGCAGATTTTGGTCCGTTTTTCAGGGGCAAATCGCAGAAGCAATTTGGTGAACATATTCTTTCCAGTCCTCAAAACTGTATGTTGCTGTACAGCTCATACTGTGAAATTGAAAGTTAAGAAATGAAGTTAAATGAATGTGTCACTGAAACTTTGATAAACCTAATATTTGTTGTTCTTTCTGCGCTAATTTGCAATATGAGTTTTGTGTATGAATTTGTTTTGGAATCAGCACATTCTATGGAGTTTTACTAGACCCAAATTCTAGGTCAGTGTTCTAGGCCTAAATTTCGCATTCTGCTTTGTGATGTAGTGATGTCAGCAGTGGTCAGAAAAAGACTTGAGTGGAACTTTGTGACCAGTTTTTAATTTTCATCATCTTGTGAAGCACTTTCTTTTCAAGGATTGCAGATCATTTTACTCCAAAGTCTCACTCTTCTTTGTTTCAAAGATTACGTGTAATAATAAGATGATTATATAACAGATTAAAACTGAAGCATTAACAGAGAATTCATCTTCCCGGTAGAAGCCCAGAAAAAAAGCAGTGGAAAGCTCTAGTAACAGCGACAGTGATTCGGGCTCCTCTTCAGACACCTCAAGTGAAGGTGTAAGTAGTAGTGACTCTGATGACCTAGAGGAGGATGAAGAGGAGGAAGAGGAGGACCAGAGTGCTGAAGAGAGTGAAGATGATGAATCTGATTCCGAAAATGAAGCACATCACAAAAGCAAGAACAAGGTATAACACTTCACTCTGCTGCTCACAGTCCTGTTGCTGCAAGCTGTTTGTGACAAGTTGACCTACTCACGTCTGTGAACAAATAGTCAACAATTATTTAACTGCACATTAATAAATGCTAAGAATACTCCTTTTAGGTTTTCTTCAGGGTTTTCTGTTTGTGGGGTTTTTTGGAGGGTTTTTTTGTGTGCATGCATGTCTGTGTATTGCTGCTTTTTACAGGCTAAGATTTTAGAGTTGGTAGACTGTTATTTTTGTTATGAAGTAGGAAATACAAAGAAATTAAGTACTGTGTGCAGGTAGTGAATCGAAAATATATCATTGTGGATTTTGCTTTGGCAGTTTCTTTTTTCCTAGTGGAGTCGCTACTTTCCCTAGTAGTAGAACAACGAGATTGGAATCTTTGTTAGGTTTACAGTCAGAAATACATTTAAGAACAACCATGGTTTAATATTCCTTCTCTAGTAAACGTTGTCTTCATATGCTGAAACTATCTGGGGGAAAAACTGAAAACGAGCAATAAATATATTACAGGACTGATTTAAAAATTACTATCGTTCGTCCTCTGCCAGGACTATTATTTCATGGACACTCATCATATGCTTAATCTTTTTAAAAGGATCTTTAACTTACATAATGAACAGTCAAAAATAAATATTTTGCAGGTGCTAATGCATAGTGGTGTAACAGATATGAAAACCGATGGACAGAAATCACAGGAAAAGTCTCAAGAAAAAAGAACACACCAGCAGATACCTCTTGTGTCTGATTCCCAGACTCACTCATCATTCCAGTCCCAGCAGAAGCAGCCTCAGGTTTTGTCACAGCAGCTTCCGTTTATTTTTCAAAGCTCTCAGGCAAAGGAGGAATCTGTGAACAAACACACAAGTGTAATACAGTCTACGGGATTGGTTCCTAATGTGAAACCTTTGTCTTTGGTACATCAAGCCAAAAAGGAGACCTATTTAAAACTCATAGTTCCTTCCCCTGATCTACTCAAAGCAGGGAATAAAAATACCTCTGAAGAATCTATCACTTTGACCAGCGATGTTAGATCAAAACGGGTGAGTGAAGTTTTTGATTATTTGTAACCTGTGTCATCTGCTTAAAAAGATGTAACCTTGTGTCATCAAGTTTTTTTAAATATAGTGTATTAAAATTATAAGTACATATATATTTTCATAATCATGGGAGTTTATGTGTTTCTAGAGTTGATCTGGATTTCTGAATGGTGTAAATGAACTAGATTGTGTGGGTCATGCATCTCTTAAGGACAATGTGCACCTGAACTCAATATCAAAATAAGAAAAGTACACGCGGGCAAATTGTGTGGCTTGGATATTTTTCCTGTGCTTCTAGGTGCAGTCAAAATACTGATTCAATGCTTCACATGTCTAGTATGTAAACATGGCTTCCCTTTCTTTCAAGTTGGATAGTTTCAAGTCAAAGTAATTGAAATCACCTATTTTAACTATGATTTTAAACAAAGAAGCTGAAAGCCATTAAAAAAAATACTCAATGTAATGTTGAGTTTTGTTTGTGCTTTAAAGACAGATATTTATGCTCTGAGTAAAAACTCAGTATGGCCATTTCAGTAGTTTTTTTAGAATCAAAGAATGGCTTGGGTTGGAAGGAACATTAAAGCTCTACCCCGTCCCACCCCTGCCATGGGCAGAGACACCTCCCACTGCCCCAGGCTGCTCCCAGCCCCATCCGTGGCCCGGGACACTGCCGGGGATCCAGGGGCAGCCACAGCTGCTCTGGGCACCCTGTGCCAGGGCCTGCCCATCCTCCCTCAATTTATCTTCATTTTTACTGGTCACGACTGTACAGTTAATTTATATGTCTGTCTTAACAGTTCTGCAGCTTCTAAAATTTTTAGATCCTCAGTTTATTCATTTTGTTAATAGTGATTAAGGTCACTGCTAATGAATTTTCTATTCAGTGAGATATGAATGGGGATTAGAAGAGAATAAAAATCTGGCATTTTACAAACATTGAGGCTTAGGATATATACAAAAATAAATACATAAAAAATGCATTTACCAAGGCAGCTGTCATTTTTATTTTTATTTTTTCAAATTTTGTTTTAAACTAAGTAGTATTCAGGAGTAGTAAACTGAATTCTGATTCACAGCTAACTCACAGGCCCTCAGTGAAGACTGGAAAAATACCTAATTTTTATTGCTTGACTAGAAGATAAAAACTGTTTTTCCTTTCCAATTTCCCATTACTTGGTAAAATTCAAATAAGCTGGTCACTTATGAGGAGTAGCTAAATAAATTACGAGTACATACATCTTTGCTATTGAAAGACACTTCTGCTTTCAGATTTGGGTTACGAGTCTTTAGTTGGTGATAGATCACACATTTAGTAGTTTGATTTCTCTAAAACTTTTACTGGAGGTATGCACTGTGTGAATATTTATTTTAGAGGTCTTCATAATTTCATATTCAATTTTAAATGTTAGTAACTTCCAAGAATGTATTGTGTTTGACTTAATTTTTAAAAAAATGATTTTAAATGGTACCATCTTTATCCATTTTATTATATTTTCTGTTGAAGATGATGTGGGTATTTTTTCTTTGGAAGAGTCTTTAGACTAAAGACACTGTAAGCTTTACATGCATTTCTGAGCCATTACTAACTAAGTTTTACGTGAAGAATTTCAAGTACTACTTTTTCAGTTAAATAATTAACATACCACAGCATTTCTGAGTAATACCTTTGCCCTCATTTTTTAATAAAATTTTTCTATGCCAAGAGTCCTCTATTGGTTTTCTAGTATTGTGGCCTTTAGTGTGTTGTATTTACCTTGTGCTTTGAAGTGAACAAATTATTAAAGGTAGCTGTGTATTCACTAATGGGATTTTTATATGCTGAATTAAGTAATAAGGAGAGGTTTCCCTGCACTGGTACACAAGAGTAGTAAGTATCTTTCTAAAAATGGCTTTTTTCAGAATGATTAATACCTTTATGAAAGTCTCTGTCTAGAGCATTGTAGCAGGTGAAAAAGCTTCCCTACATAATTTGGATCAACTTCATCTTGAGTTCAATTCGTCTTTCCCTACTTGATTTGCAGTGAAAATCATGCAAGACTTGTGTAATTAGTAGTTACTCATCTCTTCTGTTGTACCTAGTATCTGCTTTTGACTTTCTAAAAATGGCTTAGCAGATGTTTAAAATTTCCTAGAGCTCACCTACCTGAATACCAAAGAAAGCCAAACAAACACCTCCACATTTTATTCCTGTCTTCTTATTTCTTTAGGAACAATATAAACAGACATTCCCAGCAGCACAGCTGAAGAAACAGGAATCGTCTAAGAGCCTGAAGAAGGTTATCGCAGCTTTGTCAAGCCCCAAACCAACATCTAGTTCACCAGCTCATCAAAAACTCACATCTTTGGAAAACAACCATTCTAACCCATTCCTGACAAATGCACTTTTAGGTAATCACCAACCCAATGGAGTTATTCAGAGCGTCATCCAGGAGGCTCCTCTTGCACTCACTACGAAACCGAAACCCCAGGCCAAGATAAATGAAAGTGTAGCTGTTTCTAGTAGTGCCCCCTTTCCTTTGCCAATAAACTTGAGTGCATGTGGGAAAAAGACAACTGGTAACCGGACAGCTGTTATGCCCTCTACCTCTCCTGTGTTACCTGGTTCAGGAAAGGATAAAGCAGTCAGCAATAATGCAGTAAATGCAGTAAAACCACAACACCGCCTTCATTCTGCAAAACTGGTGGTGGAGCAGTTCAGAGGGGTAGACTCAGATGCCCCCAGCAGTAAAGACTCTGACGACTCAAATGATGATGACGACGATGATGAAGATGAAGATGAGGACGATGAAGATGATGATTCTGATGATAGCCAATCAGGTGGTTTAACCTTTTTAATAGGAAAAGCAAAATTTTTTTGCATTTTGAAAACATGCATTTCCCACCGTATTTTAAAATAGGGGCAGGAAATACTGGGCTAGCATGGCCCACACGGTGCCCTACACATATCCTTGAAATTAGCACATGTCCCCATTCTCCATTGTATCATACCTAAAATCATGTTTGAGGTTTTGTGGTGCTTGGTCAGCTGTCCTGGTAAGGTGGCACCTTAGCCTTTTGGAAAGGCTGTCAGAGACCTGCCTTCCATGGTAGTCACCCAGCCTGCAGCTTGATGTGTCCAAAAGTGCTCACAAAGGGATTGACATTAAGGCTGATGGATGGTTAATGATTCTGGCAGACAGAGCCCAGCTGCAAAACAGGTTTCCTAACCAGAGAGGGACTAAGCAAGGGCCTTCAAATTGTCAAGAGTGGCAAGAAAAGCATGTTTCTGTGCCTCATTCAGGAGCACAGTAGTCCATGAGCAAGTAATTGGGCAGTTTTAAGGGCTGCAGACCAGGCTATGCAATTTAAAATGGCAAGGCCTTCTTTTAAAGAGTTGACTGTATTCACAGTCATTCCTTTCTCCCATGTGCTGATATCCCTTGTGTCCAGCCTCCACCTTCATCATTCTCTTCCCCCTCTCATCCACACACCCTGTACTAATCTTTTTATCTCAGGATTGTATCTCGCCTTTAGTTCCGTACCCTGGCTGTCCTCGATTCTAACTACTTTTCCTTTGCCCAGATGGCCATACTTTCGATTCTGACACCCTTCAGCCCGTATCCAGTTCTGTTGTTTTCTTCCTCTTCGCGCTGGATTTCACACCTGTGAAATGCCCTTCCTGGGGTAATGCCCAGCCGCTGCCTGGCTGACGGGATGATTTAGCTGTAGCTCATTCTGGGTAAACAGTCTTGAAATACTGCAGCTTCTGTCACTCATCTCTTTCCATTCAAAAGAACAGTGTATTATCATGCAGAATTACTTAATGCTGTTATATTTGTAGTAATTTTAAAGTTTGGGTAGTTAAGTAGAACCTCCTATTCATACTCAAGCGATGTTATTAAAAAAGCGTATATAATAACATGTAAGACTTTGCAGGTGTTAGAACTTTAATGTACTTGCCTGTAGTTTCCAAGTCATAATGTGCCTTTTGCCACACGTTTTTTAAACAGAGTCTGACAGTAATTCTGAGTCAGATACAGAAGGGTCTGAGGAGGAAGATGATGAGGATGATAAAGACCAGGATGAATCGGATACCGACACTGAGGGAGAAAAAACTCCGCTGAAACTGAATAAAACTTCATCCTCTGTGAAGAGCTCTTCCATTGGTCTTACAGCTCATTCCACCCCACTTAATCTCCAAGTAGCAAAGACGCCCAGCTCGGCACCAGCTGCCTTATGTCCTGAGTCCCAGCCTGCGGTGTTCCTCGGGACAGGACCCTCCACCCTCACGCCAAGTACACACTGTGGTATCTCACTGTCTTCTGTTATACTACCATGTGATAGCTGAGGTCCATGTGTTGTAAAAGTAGTTACAGAAATAGTCCAGGTGCTGGTATCAAGTGACAGCTCATGAAGTTTTTACCGTAAGAACAGTGATTCACTGAACAGCCGTCCCAGGGATGTGGCAGAGTCCCCCTCACTTGAGATTTTCACGTGCCAGTCGGTCAAGGTGCAAGATAATCTTGGCAAAGCTTCCTTTCCCAGGGAAGGTTGGCCCAGGTGTCTTTTGATGTCCCTTCTGACTTTAGCTGTTGGGTGACTCTTTTATCTTTTCACGGGTGTTTGCAGCAGTCATTAAGATCTGTCAGGCAAATTGCAAGTTCTCCAGACTAGAACATTACACTTAGACCAAGACATTTTAACTCATGTAACTATTTGAGAGAAGATAGAATTAAATATCCAGAGTTGATATTTATTACATTAAAACTCTTCATTATTTAGTCTTTGGAATTTTCCATTTTATTCTAAACTAGTTGTTCTTACTTCTGATTTCTGTACATTCTAGTTTGCATTCTGAATCTTCAATTTTTGCCCCTTCCTCGACAGACTTTGTAACCATATTTTGTTAAAATATAATTTTCTAATAATTCTTTCAAAATTCTCAGTAGAATTTATGGATTATGTACAGGGATATATTTTTTAAAAGTTCATGGAAAGTACATTTAGCAGTTGCCTGATATTATATAGTGCTTATAATCCTTCATTTGGTGACTTAATCTGTAAGATTTATTAATTACTATGGCTGCAGTAAAGAATGTATTTTTGAAAGTCACACTTCTTAATTTGCATGGTAACAATGAAATGAAATCACATATTTCCTACCTTGAATTAGAGACTTGATGTTTATTAACGTACATGTAAGCAGATTTTTAAATGGGGACGTCTGCTTATAAATAGGTTTTTATATTTGGATTCAGTGGAATACGAGCTTCATTCCATGTCATACAATGTGATCTACCTAATATTTATCCCAGAACCAGGCTTGTTAATTGTAGTTTATAAAAGATTTCATATGGATTAGGAGTAATCCAAGTGGGTAAATTAAAAAGTTAATTTTTTTTCTCAGGAATCTGTGTTGATTTATGATGCTTTGAAAAGTCTGATAGTAGATTTTTCAGTTTCCAGGAGTAGGAGGTAGAAGAAATAAGTTTTATGTCCTTGCTTTAGGTGTAGTAATACTACACCTAAGGATCAACATAATGCAACAAAAGTATTTTTGTGAACCTTTTACTTAGGGTTGGTCAGTCACTGAAGGGGTCTCATGGTCTCTTCTCTGTATCTGTTTTGCCCTGGACTTTTCACTTCACTTGTGTTTGGAAAAGCCGCCTCTCTCCCTGCACTGTGACCATTCAAAATAATGCAATAGTCAGTCGTTGGGTTAAGAGTGCAGACCTGTGTCTAAAGTTTGGCATCTGAGCACAGGCATTTCCTCGGTGCTTTTCCCAGGGGACTCCTGCCATCCTCTGGAAGGAGCTGCTGGCAGCTGGCGTGGCAGCCGGGGCTGTGCTGGGTGTGACTCCTGGCTGTGAGAGGCTGGGGCAGGTGCCAGGGGTCAGTCTGGGAACAGCCCTCACTCGTGGCTGTTCCCAGGAAAGAATTGTGTCACATTCTTGACGGAAGATCCAAACTACCTTTTTGACAAGTTCATCTTCCAGAAGTTGGTCTGTGTGCATAGTTCCTGTCCTGCGGCTGTCTGAGAGATCTGAGGAAAGGATCAGCCTTTTGCGCTAAAAACCCCCACGTTTGGCTGCTGTCTCTGGGATACTGTTGATTCAGTTGCTTGACAAGCACCAAACACATCAGTTGGAACTTGGAAAAGCTGAAGTAGTTCTGAAAATTTTCTGCATTTGGCATTTGACTGCAGTCTATAGGCAGTGCTCTAGGAAAACTGAACCTATTAGAATATGGATCTTTGAAGTAAAACGTGTTTTTATTTGCATCTTCTTTACTGAAAAAAATTATATATGGTCTTGTCTAGAAAAACAGGCGTGCAAGGAATTAAATTAGCAACATTTGAGAGCACTAAACAGGACAAGCCGCTAGATATGGGATAGTTAGGTTTTCTGTTTACTATTTCAGAGGGAGAGGTTACAGGAAACTTAGAGGAAAATGTATTTCAGAAGGAGAACACTTACATTAATTTTCTTGGTAACTGAGGTACATGATGGCGAGAATGAAAATTCTCTTTTGTTTTGGGGATATAAGCATAAAAAGTACATTTTAGGAACATGTTTTCTTTTGTAAGTTCTCTTAGGTATTAATCAGAAATTCTGTTTTAGGTATTTCAAAAAGACGAAGAGTAGCAGATGAACAGGAGCTGCGTGTTCCTCTCGATTATGGGTACGTTATGTGTATACTTGACTTTCCTTACAGGGAGATAATGCCTTCAAAAATCAGTTGGTAAAGAAATGAGTTTAAAAACTTTTGAGGCTGAATAATAAGGAAAGGGCTTCAACAGCTTAGATTTCTGACTCCCTGTGATTGTGGATCTCTTTAAAAAGTGTCAGCATATTTCATGTGTTAGTTTTTGTGCATTAAATTCGCTCTTTTGCAAACATGACCCATCTCTTACCTGTTTCACTTTGGAAATTAATCCTGATGATCTGAGCCAATAGAGACGCCAAATAACCCCTTGAAGTATAGTTCTAAGCTGTTTAAAATCTGGTAGTATGTAAGTCGCTTGGTATAAATAAATTAGTATGTTTAGTCCGTTTGGAGAATCTGCGTGATAAAATTTTCTGGTTTGGTCTGTTTGATTTATGATACTCTAGCCACATTTTCCTCTTCCCCTTTTTTGGTAGAATTCTTAAATTGACACAAATTACTTGTTTTTTAAAAAGCGTATTGTTGTATGCAACTATTTCATATTACTCCAGCTGGCAAAGAGAAACCCGAATAAGAAACTTTGGTGGTCGTCTTCAAGGAGAAGTAGCATATTTTGCACCTTGTGGAAAGAAGCTGAGACAGTATCCTGAAGTAGTAAAGGTACATTCATTTTTGAATTTCTGTGTTCTAATGCTAGTAAGCATGCTTGCAATTAAAATAAGTAATTTTTTTCTCTCCAATAGAGATACTTATTTTCTGTGATGTGAGGTGTAATGTATCTCGGTCTGTTATTGATTTGATGTCTTTGACAGAATATGCAAAACGTTACACTCACAAAGTTAGCTGTACGTCAAAGCTGGGTTGTAATTATTTACAAGCTGAAGTGGAAAAATATGTGATTTTTTCAGTATCTCAGCAGAAATGGAATAATGGATATCTCAAGGGACAATTTCAGCTTCAGTGCAAAAATAGGAGTGGGTGACTTCTATGAAGCCAGAGATGGACCGCAGGTATCCACTTTTTAAAAAGTAAAGTTTTTCATCCAAGGAGCTTTAACTTAAGTTTAGGTGAAGTAATTTTTACTGCGATCTGAAGCATTACCTGTTTTTAGCTAATTATTTCTAAAAGCTGCACGTGTTCTTAACAGTAGTTAGATTTAGATGCGGAGAGCTTGATCCTGGGCTGTGTTGAGAACCGCTCCCTTAAGAGGCTTTGCTCGGAGGGTGCAGGAGTTCAGCATGCTTTAATGGTCAGCTCTGAGCCTGGCTTGGTCTAGTTTGGAAACTCGAAGCTACGTATTTTATCTTAGCATTCAGGTATTTCTGACTTTAGACTTTGTTTCTTCTTTTATTGTATACAACCTCATATCAATAGTAATTTATGTGTAGATGTTAAATCCCACTCTGTTCGTGTGTTCCTGTGCATAATATATGTATGTGTGTATGTGTGTTTATATATATATATATATGTAAACTGCATGTTTATATACGAGTGTCTCCTGTATCAAGAATACTGTCTGAGCATCCTGAAGCGTGTCATTTCTACAGACAGGGATGCTGAACTATACCAGTTACGCTTTAGAGTGGTAAAATCGTTAGACAGTATGTCGATAAACCACACCAGGATAACTAAAACAAAAATTTTAAGGAAATTGTTACTATGTTTGTGTCGTGCTGTGTTTCCGTATTTTGGCCACGTTGCTGTTTCTTCAGGATGTGTGTGAAAATTTGTGGACTTTGGTCAGTGAAGGAATATGTATCATTATATATGATATAATGATATCGTTAACTTTTTGTTTCTCAAAAAGATAAGTGTTCTGAACGTGTTACTAGCTCTCAAAAGTCTTGAGTTCAGGCTCGAGTTAAGCCTTATGTTCTTGTGATACTTTGTAGAAATATGTAATGTTTGTGTGGTATAAATTTGAAGGCATTAAAGACTGAATTCATGGTAAGCAGCTACTTCTAGGTGGTGCTTCCTGGCTTACAGGGTAAAACATTGCTAAACTTGCTTCATGTTTGGCCTTCAACAGTTGAAAGTTCCTGTAGTTACGATCTTCATTATGTACCTGCATGTCTTGACTGAAATAATTCATTTTACTGTGATGTAATGTAATGGCAGGGTATCTGCTCTCTTTTTTCCCTGTTCCCTTTTTTGTGTCTGTTGCCTGTATTACTTCATTAGTCTTGTCCCCTTCTTTAGTTATATGTGTCTTCTCCCTTTAGTTGATTTGCAGTTTGCCCTGAGATCTATAAAGCTTGAGAATGAAGGCAGTGTGAGGGGCAGATTTCTGACAGCAAGACTGGCAATGTGAACATTAGTTTGCTGTACATCTCATCACTGTCCTTTGTACTGATGCAGTTTTTGATAGGTTCCACTGAGACTTGGGTAGACAAAGGAAAAGTTTTCTTATTAGAAAAAGAGACTGAGGGCAGCTGTGTCAGATGTGCTAAGATGTGTTTACATTTTATGTGTGGATGAGAAGCTGCAAAACAGTGGAGCTCAACTCAGGGTGATAGATAATATATGCCTGGTAAAACAGTATGTGATACTGATACTTTATAAAAAGAGCTTGCACCCTTTTTGCTACAGTTTTTTTGAATCATCCAGATTCAAAATAATATATGATAATCATATCTTCATGGATGTCTGGAGGTAATTCCAGAAATTTTATTTCTGCTTTTGTGGTAGTTTTGATTATTCTGTATGGCCTTTTGTGGTTATTCTTCCCTTCCTTCATTATATCTTTCTGTCATCTTTTGAGACATGCAGCATGTGCTGGGCTAAGTTTCACACAGCTCTAAGATGGAACAAGATGCGAAGAAAGTTATCTTAAGGCTGAATCAGTGTTATCAAAGATTTACCTATAGCAAGCCGAAAGTACGTGGATTACCTGCTTCTGATAGTGCCTGTGTTTCGCTCTTGTGGTACACAAACCACCAAATATTAAGGGTTATTCAAAGCAGTGTTTGCCTGGTGTAATAGAAGCATATCTGGCAGAAGTGGGCCACGAAGGAGTAGGATTAGAAGAATGTTTGAAGTTTGGCAAATGTGAAAATTCAGTGACTGGACCTGGAAGCTTTAAACTGCTGTGATTTAGAAAGATTAGTATGAATGTGATTTGGGGTGATGGAATGGACATGGGCCCTCATGAGTTTAAGTCATATGTACAGGAGTCTTTGTCCTATTCTGAGTTCTGCAATTCTATTTGGAGAGCTATGTTGTTTACTTTTCCCCACAAATCTAATCCAAAATTAAAGTGGATTTTTGCTTCTTACAAAATGCGTATGGTTTTGTTCATTAGCTTGATTAAAAGGATTTGAGCTTGATTCTGCTTTCATGCATAGTTGTCTGGTGTCTTTTTGGCAAATGTCCTGATGGCAGCACAGTATTGTGGTACATAGTAGATGCTTGAAGGTGAGAAATTGAATAAAGTTATTGTTTTGATTAGTTTGAACAATAAACCACAACATTTCACAGTGGTGTTCCCATTTTTTCTCTAATGTTTGAGTAGCGAAGCTTCAATTTTATGGAAGCCTGTGATTCTCCTATGTTAGGGCACAACCCCTGTATTTTATCTTTGGAATGTCAAAAACCCAGAGTATCAGACTGTACATTCCTTTAATAGAGATGTATTTTGGGTTAGATTTTAAAAGTTGTTTGAGCACAAAATATAGATGGCCAGTCAGCTCTTGCTTAACCCTTAATGGCTTTGTTCTGGACTGTTTTTGTCTTGTCCTCCCTTAAACTTGTGGAAACTGGTGCATCCACAATGCCCTTTGACAGGACGTTAAACAGTCTTCTCCCATCCCTTGAAGCACTCACTCCTTTTGCTTATTGGACCATTATTCACTTCGTTTGATGGCCTCTAGTTTCTCTTTTAGGTGGCATTAGGAAAATGTAATATCCAACATGGTCTCTGGTACTAATGATCTGGTAGAGTTCTTACTTTGCTGTGATGCGTATTTTTATCGTTATATCATTAACTGCAGAAAATGCAAATACAGAGCAAGAGCAATCTCCATTGCTGTTCTAAGGTACTTTCTGAACTATGGCTGCCTCTCCTCCTTTTCTTTGATTTCTGTTTTGCCTCCCCTGGCATATACATTTTATGAGATTGGGTTTTCTAGGTTGGAAGTCGGTGTAGGTAGTAAGTACAAGTATTAAATGTACCTCAATAAACTGAACCTGTGATAAGCTGCAATTCAAGTACCAGGCAGAGAAACAAAAGTTACACTTAAGTAATACTCTGAAAGATGGTAAGAGAATTAACTTCTAGTCAAGTGGTAGAGGTAAATATTTTGGATTAAAAAGTCCTTAGGGGTGATGCATGATGATGTAGTACACATTAATGATATGGTTGGTCATGGTTCTGAATAGTGCATTTTCAGAACATAACTAATAACAAAGCCCTTTGGAATCTGTGCAAACCAAGTGTGTCTTGTACTCTAGGGATAATCTTAACTGGGAATGATTCAGACTTTAGAAAAGTATGTTTGCAGATACTGATAACTCCCTTGAAATCTGAATGTTTCATTAACAAACTGCCTTTTCATTTGCTGAAGTTTTGCAAAACCTTTGTAATTGTGAAGAAGGAGCAGAAATAATGAAAAGACAAATTACCAGAATAAGCAAAAATAATTTGTGTTGTGGTACAGTAAATTAGGTTTTACCATTTATGTGCATATAAATGTGAAAACAAAAGCATTCTAAATATATTTTTTCTGAATTGATACATAATGAGTTTTCTAAGTTACCAACTTGCCTTCTTGCTTTAGCAGACATTTTCAAAATTTTTTACAAACCTTTTTGAGGCAAGTTATGAAGAAGTCCTGAAGCATGCTTAGCTTACAGTTTTTTCCCTGCATTTCTCAAAAACTTGGGGAAATGGTAAAAGATATTAAAATTTTGAAATATTGGTGTTCAATTAAACAGGATCACCTAGACTGTGCTCCTTTTTAGCTCAGTAGACGCAATAAACTCTACTTTTTAGTAACCAGTTAAAGTAAAGCTATTTCTTCTTGGGGATTAACTTGGTTATTTTTATTAACAAAGTATTTCAGAATCTGCTTTCGTGATGCCACAAAATACTGTAGTGCATGCTTCGTTTGGTTAGATAACATAGTTAATGTAACTTTAGTTTAGATACATGGATGCTTAGAAGTTACTTTTGATTGAGTCAAGTTAGCACAGAAATTGTTTTGCAGTGATTGAGGGAAGAACTCAGTTGTACTAACTAACCCTTGAAGATTAAAATGCATGTTTTTTCAGCTCAGTTGTTGAGCTCTACAACACTTGAAAGCAATATTTGAAAATACTTTACTGCCTTTGTTTGTTATGTATTCCAGAATTTCTGTAAACACTCTGTGTTGGAAGACAGCGCCTCATAGCTTGACACATTTTTTCATTCATGTTGAGCAGTGCATTATGTGAAAAGCAGAATAGTTGTTGTTGAGTTTGGGTAATAAGGAAGAATCTGTTTTACCTTTTAGAAAGCGTTGAACAATTTGATTTGATGAGAAATAATTAAAAGTAACACGGTAATGGCATATCTACTAGATAAAATCTTTGTATATGCTTGAATAGTCTTCAAAATCTTTCCTAGTGGTAGAATTTACAAAAGTTCTTAGTGATGGTCTCTCAAGATACAGCCTCTATGCATTGTCAAGAAATTGTCCTGCCCAAACAGTACATCACAGCACTTGTATATGTTATATCTACAACTCATCTTAGATTTCGGGTTTTTTTAATCTGTGTTTTTAGTTTTTTTAATCTGTGTTTGTAATACCTGTCTGTGACATGTGTCAATTAAAAGGGTGTGCAGTGGTGTCTTCTGAAGGAAGAGGAGGTAATTCCCCGTATCAGAGCTATGGAAGGGCGTAGAGGACGACCCCCAAATCCAGACAGACAGCACTCAAGAGAGGAGTCAAGGACGAGGCGCCGCAAAGGCCGACCTCCCAACGTGGGGAGCGGGGAATTCCTGGACAACGCCGACACAAAGCTTTTGAGGAAGCTCCAGGCTCAAGGTAAGAATGTTGTTGATATTGTCACAAAGAGAGGGTATCAGTATATAAAGAGTTAATGTTTTTCCTGTAGGAGAATGATTTGCCTCACTAAGATATTAGTATACAGCATTTTATTTTGGATATTTGTTACATGCTCTTATTGAAGACTTTTTGAAGATCAGTGAATGTATGTAGGTTTTAAAGAAGGAAGTGCATGTGTAAAGACATGTCTAAAAGCTTACTCTATAGTTACTGCACAAGAAGCTGATGGTATTTTGGGAAGTTCTATCAGACAGGCCCTGGACCTCAGTCCTTTGAAAAGCAAGCTGAATTCAGCCTCCAGAAAACCCTTCCTACAGCTGTCTTCTATTTGGTGTGTCCATGAGCAGTTAATTCAAGTTTCAGAAATGCTGTCACAGGGTAGTAGAATGCTTCAGGAGATTACTAATTAGTGTAAGAGTGGGTGAGTGGTAGCCACAGGAAAGAGGCATGTGACCCAGGTGAGTGTGCTCTTGCTCCATTGTTAAAAAGGGATTAGATAATTACATGCGGTGACTTCTAAGGAAAACTAATTCCATGCTTTCTGAATAAAATGTTGATTTAGTAATTTTGAAACAAATGTTTTCTGCTTCAAAAAGAAAGAAGAAAATGGTTTTAAAATGAACCAGCATTATTGACATGATTCTGTCACTTAATAAATAATTTTTTCCTCCAAAACCAGTATTTATTTTATGTAGAAAGTATTCATGTTCATTTGCACTGTTGATGTAGTTACTGATACATAACATGCCATTAATGATAGTTAATAGAAAAATTTTGTTAACGTCAGTGTGGGCAAAACAAATCCTCCGTTTGCTCTGTCTTTACAACATGCAAATGTCTGGAGCACGAACTGTATCTTTATTGTTGGACAGCACTGTTTTTATGAACCTAATATTTTCGGTTTTTAACAGAAATAGCTAGGCAAGCAGCACAAATAAAGCTACTGAGAAAGCTTCAGAAGCAGGAACAAGCACGAGCTGCCAAAGAAGCAAAAAAACAGCAAGGTAAGTATTACTTATGCAAGTTTGTGCATGCTAAGGGATTATTTTGAAAAGTGTTGATGAAAAGTTACCTGTCTCTTGCCATGTTCTGCTGATATTGTTTGCTTTTGTTTGTTAGCTATTATGGCAGCTGAAGAAAAGCGAAAACAAAAGGAGCAGATAAAGATAATGAAGCAACAGGTAAACTATGCAGTTGCTAAATAAGCTCTCTAAATTATGTTTTAAATCGTTCAATTAGGTGTATTTTAGATACTTAGTAAATTACTAAGTATGCTGATTACAAAGTGTATGTTTTTAATCTAGTTTTATAGAGCACACAGTGTATATTACTTAAAATTCTAAACTCCGTTAAATCCACCACCAACTCATGTCCCCAGGTGCCACATCAACATGGCTTTCAAATCCCTGCAGGGACAGTGACTCCACCGCTGCCCTGGGCAGCCTGTGCCAGGCTAGACAACCATTTCCATGAAGAAATGTTACCTAATATCCAAGTTAAACCTCCCTTAGTACAATTTGAGGCCATTCCCTCTTCTCCTGTCCCTTGTTCCTTGGGAGCAGAGCCTGACCCCCACCTGGCTGCCCCTTCCTGTCAGGGTGTTGAAGAAGGCCAGAAGGTCCTCCCTGAGCCTTCTTTTTTCTGAGCTGAGCCCCTCCGGCTCCCTCAGCTGTTCCTGGTGCTCCAGCTCCTTTCCCAGCTCTGTTGCCCTTCTTCTCTGGACATGCTCCAGCCCCTCAATGTCTGTATATGATCTCAGCATCCCAACACTTAGAAAAAATACTAGCGTTAGTTTGCCTGTAAGTGACAGGGGTGACGTGGGAAGAAGACAGAGATGCTGCTTGCCAGTGTAGGAAGAAAATTCATGTGGCCAAAGCTCAATTGAAGTTGGAGCTGCCAGAAATGTGGGGGACCATGGAAAAAAGTTTTTTCAAATATATTAATGGCAACCCTGGTTGTGTGTATAAATTGGGAAATGAGGGGCTGAAGAGCAGCTGCGGGACAGGACCTGGGGGTCCTGGTTGATGGCAAGTTGGGTATCCGTCAGCAGTGCCCTGGCACCCAGGAGGGACATCTTTGCCCTGGAGGGCATCAGGCCTAGCATCGCTGGCCAGGCAAGAAGGGGTTTGTCCTGCTCTGTTCTGCACTGGGGTGGCCTCACCTGGAGTCCTGGGGACAGTTTTGGGCACCACAATATAAAAAGGACATTAAACCGTTAGAGGCTATCCAAAGAAGGCCATGAGGATGGGGAATGGACTGGAGGGGAAGTCTTAAGAGGAGCAGCTGAGGGCACTTGGTTTGTTCAGCCTGGAGAAGAAGAGACAGAGGAGACTCATTGTGGTCTTCAACCTACTCAGGAGGGGCACTGGAGGGGCAGCTCTGATCTGTGCTCTCTGTGACAGGTGACAGGACTCGAGGGAACGACTGGAGCCAAGTTGGGAGGCTTAGGCTAGATATCAAAATAAAGGATGACCCACCCAGAGGGTGGTCGGGCGCTGGACAGGCTCCCCAGAGCAGTGGTCACGGCCCCAAGGCTGCCAGAGCTCCAGGAGTGTTTGGACAATGCTCTCAGGCACAGGGTGGGATTGTTGGGGTGTCTGTGCAGGGCCAGGAGTTGGACTTGGTGATCCTCATGGGTCCCTCCCAACTCAGCATGCTCTGATTTTGTGACATCTTGAGGTGTTAGAAAAGCCAATAAAGATATGAAACCCTTTCACATCTTTAAAATCCAGGTATTAAATCCTGACATACTTCTTTTTTTTTAAGTAATAAACCAAAATTGGTGTTACTGCAGACTACCTGAAATAACCCCATAATAGATAATAATTAATTCTTGTTGGTAACTGTTTAAATTTTTCCTTTTTTTTTTAAGAAAGTGCTCAGTGTAGTAGACATTGAGCTAGGAGTTGTCACTCTACCATCTATGAGTTACAGTAGAAAAGGCTGAGAGAGCTGGGACTGTTCAGCCTGGAGAAGAGGAGGCTCAGGAGGATTTTGCTAATATAGCTAAGTACCTGAAGGGAGGCTGCAAACAGGTGACTCCTCTCAGAAGTGCCCAGTGACAGGAGGTTCCTTCTGAACGTTGGGAAGCACTTTGTCACCAAGATGGCAACAGAGAACTGGAGCAGGTGGCCCAGAGAGGCTGTGGAGCCTCTCCCATAGATTTTCAACAGCAGCCTGGACACGACCCTGGGTAACTGGTTCTAGGTGACCCTTCTCGGGCAGAGGGGTGTGGACAAGGTGACTTCCAGATGTCACTCCCAATCTCAGCCAGTCTGCACTTTTGTAGGTCGTGACAGTTTCGATGTGTCCACTTCTCAAGGCAACCCATATTTGTTGAAGAAAAGGAGCACACTATGATTTTCAAGTAGTCCTTACATTCCAAGGGGTCCGGGGAGCAAGAATTTTTAAATTGTCAAATACATCAAATCCAGACCTTGTTTGCCATCATCACATTCCTTCTTGATGTGTAACTTGATAAAACCTTCATGATTTCAATGTGCAGAGTACTTCTTCTCTGAGATGGTTCTTTATTGTGATCTTTCCTGAAAAGTTTGTTCCGTATTAACTCTAACCTTTGTGGGGTTGAGAGGGTGTAGTACATGCTTTCAAATTTTGTACTCTTTTGTTTTAAAGTATAATGGGGGATAATAGAGATTTAAGGTCCATGCTGTGAGCTTCACATGGTGAAAAAGTTCATCACAAGGCCTCTGAATTAATTTGCTTGATAAGGTTATATTATGTTGGACTTCTCAACACTTTAAGGAGCTGGTAAGATTTGCCTGGAGTTTATAAGACTTCATGTATTGGAGCTGTATTTGTCAGAAAATTTTGTATGTCTTTCTCGTCTGTGATTGCTCCTTTACTGTTAAATATTTTAGATTATCTTTTCGTAGGGGCTTGGTTTTGATTTTAGTTATTTTACAATAAAGTATATACATCACTATGTGTTCTCCAGAGAGTAAAATTTTAGAGCGGTTCATGTTCTGAGAGTCTCAGGCCAGCTCACAAGAAAACAATGTATTCTGTACAGATGGGTTTACCCTCACTGTTGGGAAAGCATCTGCTGTTCCAGACAAGTTCATTGAGCTCCTTTCTAAGCTTCTGGTCTAGGCCTCCCAGCTTGCAGGGCTATTCCGTGGTGTGGGTTGCTATTAAAACTTTACAGCAAGTCCAGGTGGATGTATGTAGTTTTCTTCAGAATGGTCCTTCCTAGTCACTGTGGCTCAACCAGCTCTTCTGAGATAATAAAATCTCAAATAATGTGCTAGTGAATTTCTAATAGTTAATGTAACAGACAAACCTATGCAGCACAGGTAATGTGAAATAATCCCAGTGTTTGCAATGATTACATTTCTCAATCAACGTAATAAGACTTTTTTCAGATTTTTGGAACTAATTCACGAAAAAGAATACATTAGAATATGGTTGCCCAGCATCCTTCTGTGGAGTGCATAACTCAATCATTTTCTTCTCACCATGATGAAACATGCTTAAATGTGTTGTAGCATCTATGGTTTCTGTTCCAATTACTTATTTTGTTACAGTATGTATACAATTCCATCCCCTAAACTACATGTTAAGGCTTCCAAAATCAGCATCAGTTACCTGAGTGCTTTAAAAATCTGGAGAAACGGAAGTGTTCTTAACTGAGCGTGTTACCCAGATTGCATGTGGGTGAGTGTTGCTAGCTGACAGAGTATGGGCTTTGGGTTTTGCTGAGCGCAGCTCTCCGTGCTGCCCGTGGGACTGTAATGGCCTGGGAGAGGCTGCAAGAACTGAGGCACAAACAGTGCTTGGACAGATCTCGCTATTTCTTGGTCAGGGAGATCACTTCAAAACATCATGTATTTCATGGCATAGCTCACCCTTCTGTTCATTCCTAGCTAGCTCCACCATTGTCAGCTGGAATTTGAATGCTTTAACTTGTTTACTTGGTCATTAATCTGGTCCTCTTGAAGGTGTTAAAAAAATAATAAAAAACTTTGAGAACTTAAACATGAGCACCTATGCATAACTAGGTGTGGCTTCCTTCAGGGTTATACCAGACATCTTCTAATACTAGTAAAAATTCTAACCATATCTTGTTCTGTGGGAACAGTTGACTAAAATGGGTGAAACTCGATAACAAAAAAGTATATATATGAACTTTGTCGTTTTTCAAATGTAAAAATAAATTTCCTTTATATATTTAAAAAAAATAATAACTTTCTTACCCTTGTAGGAAAAAATTAAACGAATCCAGCAAATTAGAATGGAGAAAGAACTTCGAGCTCAGCAAATTTTAGAGGTAAAAATAGTGGCTCAAATGTAATTTTTCTCTTGCCGTTCTAAAGAATCTTGTATTTTAGTAGTCACGCATATAGTTAGGAATGTAACTAAATATAGCAGCTCTAAGAACCTGGATTTCCAAAGGTCAGTTCAAAAATGTCCTTCAATATTTTTCTTAAAAGATCAACATTAACCGTGATCCATTATCTTACAAGTATTCACACTTAGGCTCACGATTTTCTATCAGAATAGTCTTCTGTGTACTTAAGTTAACAGCAGAGCAGTTCCTTTGTTAGAGAACAAGTTTGCAGTAGCAGGATGTTAAAACAGTATAATGCTCTGCTCTGTATGAAGCGCAGTGGGTTTAAAAATACTGCGTCTATATTAGAGTATACAGGTTTGCTAGTGTAGTAGCAAAGATAGATTGCTAGTTTTCAAGTCTCCATTGACAGAAAAATTAATAGTAATCTCTTTGTCACTTATGTTGTTTCTGTGTGTACTTGCTTTCTTAAAATGGCCAGGTGAAGCGATTTTAAGTGGGACTTGAACTTCTGGTTTAAGTTTTATAAAGTAACTGAAATGTGAACTGATTGATCATGAAAGCTGCATCAGAGATTTCTTGCAATGTACACAATAAGTGATGATGTTCTTAACTTTTAAAGGTACATAACTTAGTTTCTAGTCAGATTATTTTCAAGTTGTGATGGTGCTCTTGTGTGACCTGTTTTGCATGCACAGGCAAAAAAGAAAAAGAAGGAAGAAGCAGCAAATGCCAAATTATTGGAAGCGGAAAAACGAATAAAGGTTAGTTTGGAGGAGCTCCAAAAACTAGGACTGTGTTATTGTACATAATGTATGTTGATGTATAAAAGCAATAAATTTGGGAGGCTATTCATCGATAATGAATCTGTGCATAGAGACAGCGTATAATAACATGCATGTATGGTTATAAAAAGGCATGAAGCATATGCAGAGGAGTTTGTGTATGTGTGACATACAGACACAAATATATAGAGACAGTACTTTTTTATGTGCCATTACCGTGAGTTTTGCTTACACAACACCTGGTTTGCATAACAAAATGTTCGTGCAGTAACATTATTCACAATATTATTTTAAGCACACTGTATCAAAAAACTGTTATAGTGCATACAAGACTACAGAAGTCTCCTACAAATATTGGAAAATACGGTGTGTGTGTCTATATATATATGTATATATATAAAAGTACTTCTGTTGCTGCTTCAGCATTTTAGGTGTGTTCTAACGTGGAACTCCCAACTCACCAGACTTTCTGTCATGTATACTGTATGTACTTCTCTGTAAGTTAGAATTTAACTCGTGCTATTTTAGTGTGGTGGAACTGTGCAATTTGGTAAGTAAATTTTGACTGATGTTTTAAATACATTTCTGTTCTGTTGAAGGAGAAAGAGATGAGAAGGCAGCAGGCTGTTCTTCTGAAGCACCAGGTTGGTATAAGTTTGGTTGACCAAACAGACAGAATGCCAATTGTGAGCTACTACTTTCAGTTGTGTGGGGGGGTGGAATCCTCAAAATACGCCCTTTTTAAACTTCTGGGTTTAATTCCTTCACAGATTTTCTTTTGCCTTAAGATTTTTTGCTTTGCTTTGGTATTGGGGTCTTTTGGGGGATTATAAAGTGGTTTTATGACTTTGTGATTTCTGTTTCATAATGTTGTGCCAACTCTTTCTACCAGGAGTTGGAGAGGCATAGACTAGATATGGTATGGGTATGTTTATTTTTGTACATCTAACACCGCATTGTGATTTGGTTGTGATATGGTTGTCATAGCAATGCATAAAATGTAGCACTGGCTGCTGTCATATTACATACTGCTGCATGGCTTTACAGCACAGTGCATTGCATACATCTGCTTGTCTTGTCTGTTAAGGAAAAAAAGACATGTCTTGAACATGTGTTTAAATTGAATGTGGCAGTAACTAAGTGTGGTTTTTAACTAGGGATCTATGTAACTGATGTCCCAGTAAAAATTTGACTAGTATATAAAATCGGGGATTGATGCGAAATTAATAGGTAGTCACTTGGATGATTTTTGCAAGCCTCGTCCCCTTCACTGGGAATGAATCCAGACATTTTAAATACAATTTGAATTAACCTGTTTTAGAAATCAGGATGATGTCTTCCCCTTGTAAGATACTGAGGAAATTAGCTTTCAGTTGGTGGTAAATACATAATGTTGTAAGTATATACAATGAAACATTAGAATGTAATCCTAGCCTCACCAAATTAGATGATAAAATTCCTATGGCCTTTACTGGGGCCAAGATTTGCTCTGCACCTGTTAAGGCAAAACCCCTGTACTTAGTGCCCTAGAATACTGCTCCTTAATGCATTTGAAGCTACTGAGATAATTTACTGAGGGACAGGCATCAGTAAATGCGAGTGTTGTTGTGTACATATATGCACCACCACTGGCTTGATTAAAACTGATCTAGAGCTGATAAAATTAATCATGTTAATTTGTTGCTTGGTTACAAAAATGTTAATATTTGCAATGTTTGAAAAAGACCAGTTTAAAATTTCTGCTGAATTGGCTATTGAAGAAGTAAATTGCAAGTTCCGTCATAGCAGATGTAAGGTAACTGACCTGTTCCAGCCAACCATTATGCTTTTTGTTCTGCCAGCTTATGAAGGAGCATCACAACTGACCATAAGTAAATCTGTATGCTTCTTTTTTACACTGTCTCCATGTTCATTGCTTTACCTTTTTGCTTTTGATTGTTCTTGTATTTGCTTTCTAAACCTGAACTAAAACATGCAGAGACTTGGCCATTCTTGTCCTATATTTAGTATTTACTGTGACTTGTCTATTAATGCTAAATTTGTTACTTGGCTTTTTTACTGATTTGAAAATGAGTTTTTTCGTTTTGTTCTAATATTACCTGCTTCAATAGGAACGAGAACGGAGAAGACAACATATGATGCTTATGAAAGCCATGGAAGCACGTAAAAAAGCAGAAGTGAGTATTAACCTCTGAAAGTTTGAAGTTTCCATGGTTTCATTCTGCAGTCATCTGTAGCAGAGCAGTGTCTTTGTACATTATGTATAATTTGGTTTGTGTACATTGCAGCAGTAGGACAAGAAGCATTAGGCAGAAATTGAAATACGGGAAATTCTGTTCAAACTTAAAAAAACTTTTTTACTTGGAGGGAGATGGTTGAACACTGGCACAGATTGCCCAGTTTTGAGAGTTCTGGATGTTTTTGAGAGGAAACGTAAGTAAAATTCGAAAACCCCATAATTACTAATTTACTTTTTGTTTTACTTTTTATGTATTTCTATATCCTGAGACCTTTTTTGATGTCTGTATCCCAAGACTTTTGTAAAGAAAGTACAGATAACTAAGATACTGAAATAAGATAACCATCATTATAGCAAGTAGTTGTTAAGGAAGTTGTTAACATTTTTCTCCAGGATGTATTTACAAATTTCAATAAAAGTGACTGACCAAACACAAAAAAAACTGAGTAATACTTCAGTGCAAGGAAATAGAGGAAGATGATACCCTAAGCACCCATTCCACTGTTGGAAATCAGGATACCATGATAGATGGTCATTCAGTCTGATCCAGTGCTATAACTACATTCTTACTCTAATAGAAATAGAACAGTGTTTATTTCAACCAGTAAAAGTAAATTTTAAATAGATTTATGAAACTTAGTGCAGTTAAAGTTTTCGGTTTTAGTCTTAACTGTAAATTACTGTGTTGCCACATAAATATCCGTATATACATCTCTTGTTTTCTTCTGTTAAAAGAGTGTTTCGAATTGACAAAAACAAGTTGTAGGAAATGCCGGTTGGCCTTGAGACATTGACATAGGCTAAGATAAAAGGCAATAAACCATTTTCAAAAAGTAAATCTGAGAGTATTTTCCATTTTAAAATCAAGTTAGGGATTTTGTGTGCTGCTTTAGTGTATTGTGATTTTTCCGTACAAGATGTCCCTTATGAGCTCAGCATAGATAAAGAAGGCCTGCACTGGCAGTGCAGAGAATGCTTACGCAGCTGAAGAGCAGCAAGCAGGTGGGCATATGAGTAGTTTTGAATGCCAGTGCTTTTTTTTCTACCAGTGTAAATTTACTGTTTACAAACATGTTCTTTGTGTCCAATGCGAAACTCGATCTTGCATAAAATCCACTAAAGACTGTAGTTGTAGAAGTTGTGATCTCTGTGCGCTCACAGTGGTTATCCACAGGTGTTACCAGTGGTCTGGTAATACTCCATATAGAATCAAAAGGGAAAATAAAAAGTCATGGGGCCTGCCAGAGCTCTAGAGAGAAGTCGGTGGTTAATACTGACCTACAAATGCAGCTGAGCCCTCACTTAGCATTGCCCATACTCTCGTTGTTGCAAAATACGGTGATAGTAAATGGAAGAGACTAGAGTGACCTCTTAAACTAACAGAATAGTAGGGAGTGGTTCTAGGTAGTGAGAAGAAGCTTGGCTTGGTTCTTTAGCCCTTCTGTGTCCACAGGTGAAAAGCACATACAGCATCTTCAACTTTGTATTGTATCAGGTTCTTGAGTGGTGGCTCACACACTCATGCATGTGTTTGTCTATACACACAGTTCTGTGCTCTGAACAGGTGGCATTGATATGTGGCAGATTCCATACATTTTACACTCCATATTTTTTGCACAGAGGTGTGCAGGGAATTGTGTCATCAGGACAGTGGATTGGTGTTGAACATGTGGCAGCAGAACCCCTGGCACCGGGGATGGGGAAGGCCATGGGAGCTTCAGGTTCAGACTCAGGCTTGGCGTGTTACAGACAGAGTTGGCGTAGTATTGGTGGGACTTCACTGTGGAGGGTGTTGAAGAGGCAAATAATAGATGCTTGGCTTCTCACTTGATGATCCCTGTGGTCTTATTGTGCAGATAAGACAGAAAGGACTGTTCAGTTTCAGGTTGCATGCAAAGTGCATGGTAATTCAAGGCCAGAGGCTACCTGTGTTCGAAAAGATCGGTTGTGTTTTATAAGGTATTCATGTCTAGTTCATGTATTACGGGACTTTTTGAACCACGTATTCAGAGAGGTTTCTTGAGTGGTCTCTGCTGTAGAAGGTGCAGATTAACGGTACTGGTGTGTAAGCAGAGCCTTTAAAATCAGATGCCTTGCATGGCAATTCTTTGCCATATTTTCACTCAGTCATCTTTCTGAAATGGTACTTCAAAGAATTTTTCAGTGCAAACGTACTTGAAACCCATGTCTGTGTGGACAGGAGAGAGAAAAGTGAATCTTAGATTGCTTTACAAATTCCATGATTTTGTTCTAGTTTTCCCCGCGTCTTTGCTTTAATGCAGGTTCCTTAATTGATGTGGTGATTATTAAGGTTACAGAAATAGTGCTTTTCAGATTCTTAGATTGTTCCTTTGTAAGTTTAATATGTGGGGTTTATTATTTTTCCTTTTAATTCTCTTAAGGAAAAAGAGCGGCTAAAGCAAGAGAAACGCGATGAAAAGAGATTAAATAAAGAACGTAAACTGGAACAGCGAAGACTGGAATTAGAAATGGCAAAGGAGCTAAAGAAGCCTAATGAAGATATGTGCTTAGCAGACCAGAAAGTAATCACAGCAACATAAACTTATTTTCTTGCTTCTTGTTTGTGTATTTTGCAATACTGCCAATAACTTTTTTTCTTGCAGCCACACTCAAAGCATTCAAGTTTTAATTGAGGTAATTAGGGAACTATTTGAAATATATACAAATACAAGATACTAGAACACTACACAGTAGTGTATGTTTAGTTAATTAAAAGCCTTTTGTTTAAAAGAGGCCTGCTTCCCAAAAAGCATGATGGCTTCAAAAAAATTCTTTACTCGAGTTATTTTTACATCAGGAGTATGCATCAGGTCTCAGTACACAGGCGCTAGATAGTTATCTAGAGAACTCTTACAAGCTGTTTGTCAAAAAAAATACCTCTCCCTGTCTTCTGAGTTCTTAGTTCTTGTCCATAAGGACTTACAAAGCTCGGGTTCAAAGTCTCTGTTCCAGAGAAATCCCTTTCCTTTTTCCCCTAAATAATTTTACACCACCTTTTACAGTAAATTGGCTCAGGATAGATCCTGACAGTGTCTCCTGCCCAAAAGGGAAGTATTTCTTAATCTTTTGCCTCCTATAATTTGTGGAACGTTAAACGTGTTTCATCATTGAATGGACGAGGCGGGGCAGGTTCCCTATTGCCTGTACCTTCCAGCACTGTCATGCTGTAAGGAAGTGTCAATCAGTTTTCCCAGCTGGTATCAGAGAAGTTTTTTTTTGAAATATGCTACTGAATCTTTCGATTTTTTTCTTTACTGTCCAGCCTTTCCCAGAGCTGCCTCGCATCCCAGGCCTTGTTCTTGATGGAAGCACATTTTCAGACTGTCTCATGGTAGTGCAGTTCCTGCGTAACTTTGGTAAAGTTCTCGGATTTGATGTGACCGTAGATGTTCCCTCCCTGAGTGTTCTTCAAGAGGGTTTGCTCAACATAGGGGACAGCATGGGAGAAGTACAGGACTTGCTTGTGAAACTTGTCTCTGCAGCTGTGTGCGATCCTGGACTTGGTACAGGATACAAGGTAAAAGGAAAAAGTCCATAGTAAACACCCTGTATATATGAATGCATTCTTCATAATGAGTCTCTGACACCTCTCTCGTATGGATTTCCATTCTGTTTCCTAATTCTTTCCCTCAGTGTTGTGGTTCTAATGTTACTCCAAAACTTTGTGTCCCATCAGCCTTCCCATTTTCCAGACGTGATATATTTCTGTGCATTTTCCCTACACGCGAACACACATCCCGTTTTTATTTGGACCTTTTGTAGGGCACTGCCATATCTGTGGCCATGTCTCTTAACTCCTTTCTGTCCGTTCCTTTGCATTCTTATCCTCATGTTATATTCTCAGTGAATCTTGCCATTTCTTTCCCTAGGGTCTGCTGTCTAGGTCACTTCATCAAAACCCCAATTCATTCATGACTCTCTTTCTTACTGGCCTTCTTTTTCAAGCCTATACAGCTTTCTTCTACTCTAGAGCTCTTCGTAGCATCATTGTGCAAAGCTGTATTCATCAATTTTCAGTTGGACCATGCCTTTTTACATGTAATCCATTTAATTGTTATTAATATTATCTGTTTTTCAAAACTTAGAGGTGAAGACATTCTAGTTTATTAACTGTATTTAGGATTTACATTTGAATACTTTCAAAGAGTAATCATGTTTAAAGTCCTTATGTAAAAATGCAAACAAATCCGTATCATCTGCTATAAACAATAATATAGCCTACAGAGGAAAACAGTGTTTCTTAAACATGATTGTTTGAAATGTCTTTGTTCTTTTTAGGCTAAAACTATTCTTGGGGAACACTTACTGAATGTTGGTATCAATCGAGATAATGTGTCTGAGATTCTGCAGATTTTCATGGAGGCTCACTGTGGGCAAACAGAGCTGACAGAGAGCTTGAAGACAAAAGCTTTTCAGGCACATTCTCCAGCTCAGAAAGCATCAGTACTTGCTTTTCTGGTCAATGAGTTAGCATGCAGCAAAAGTGTAGTAAGGTAAGATTTTTCCCAAACAGGTGTGTAAAAATAAAATTATAAAAATGTTGTAGTTCAGAAATTCTATGTATTTGCTGTGTTCTTTTACAGGAGGACTACTGATAGTCTTATAAAGAAAGCTGAAATTGGTTGAGTTACTGCTTCTTACCTTTATGTACTGTTGGTATGATGGAAGAATAGAACTTTTCCTTTTTTGGTCTGTAATTTAGTTTTCAAAGCCTGAACCAAAATTTCTCTAGCAATTTTTGTAATAAAAGATGATGCTGATTACAAAGAAATTTACTGGGTATTCTAGGGAATAATTTAGAAGAGTTGTTTGAGGCTTCTGCGGTACACTGTTTTCCCTTTTTTCCTTTTGTTTTTGAAGATGTTTGTTGTCCAGATACTTTAGGTAGGGTCATAAGGTGAGGTGGCAAGCTTGGTTGTATCATTGTAGTAATTCAAGAAAGTGTATATTGCATTCGTGGTCAGTAGTGTATTAGCATTTCATAATTTTAAATCCCCCCTATGTTCAACAGCTTGTCAAAACCCACCAACGTGCAATAAAAAGTTAGGAGTTGCCGATATCTGGGATGCCAGTTCTTGCACAGACTGACTTTCTGTGGTAAAGTCTTTCATCACCTAGTTGAGTGCTGCTTTCTTTCCTGGTGTATTCGCCAGGGTTTGGTACACTGTGCTGCAGAAGTTAATCAGGGTTGTGTAAGGCAGGAATGGAAGAGATGCGCCAGGTTTTCCAAAGCTGAAAAATAGCAAAGTGGGCAGTGCAAGTGCTGTGCATCAGCTGTGCAAGAAACTTCATGTGTATAAATCAAATTCATCATAGAAGGAAACTTCCTCTTGTTGCAGGTGACTGTTAAGTCCTATTTGTAGAAATGATCACTCAGAACTTGAGTTTCTATATTTTGATCATAGAAACAACTCTAATCTGCTGAGTTGTTGAGGCCGGGAGGTCTTGGAAGTGGGCTCACAGACAGTGACTGTACCGAAGCCCTTTTTTTGATTCTTCAGTTTCTGCAGTGAAAAGTGAATGTTGGATTGTAGATCCCAGGTATCCTAGGCTGAATACCTCTGATGTACCAGGGGAAACTTTTTTCAGCACAGGGCTACCTGCTTTGTGGCAAAGACATTTGGAGGCTTGACACTGAACTAGAACTATGAAAAGAAATGTTGAATGCCGTGCTTCTTGTGGAAAGAAAGCTGAGGTGATACTGGAGATAAAGACTAACATAGGTACAGCAGTGTGCTACACTGGCATTCCTAGCATTGTGATTTCCTACCTTTAAAATGATTTCTTTTGAATTTTAATAATTTCTCCAAGACAGTTATTTGAGGGGAAAGTGTCTATACGTAAATGTCTGTCAGGAAAAAGATACATAAGTTCATAGTTAATGGATTATTTTCATCTTTGACAGTGAAATTGATAAAAACATTGATTATATGTCAAACCTAAGGAGAGATAAATGGATGGTTGAAGGCAAACTTCGGAAGTAAGTTTCATGTCCTTAAATATTACGATATATTACTTTTTTGCTTTTCTTCACATACGCTGTTACATAGGGAATTAGTTCTAAGCACAAAATCAGCTGATGAAGTTACAGTTTACCAAGAAATTAGTAACCAAACTGCTGAATTAAGACAGATACGGATTTAGAAAGTTGCAACACCAGTCTTTTACAGTCTCTTAAAGATGAATGAGATTCAGAGGGTTAGTGTCCCTCAGAATTGGAGCAAAGTCAAGTCTGTTTTGTGTTCTTTGGAGGAAACGAAAAACTTTTTCATGAGAATATTAAAGGAGCCGTAAAATTGCTATTGACATAATCAAAGTTTATTTGGACCTACCATAATTCCAGTGTTCATTCTGAAAGGCATTTTAAGACAACGTGATTTTCATACAACAAATGCCAGTTGAGTTTTGCTAATTTATGTTATCTTAGTGTTTCTCATTTGTCAATGTCACGTTGTTCCCTGTAGCTAGGAATCATATGTAGAATGCAAGCTTTGAGATATTTTTTATATTTCTGTTTAAGGTAAAATTGGAACTTCTTAAGGGTTGTCAGTTTCATATTCACTGTTCTCCCATCCTACAAGACAAAATTCCATACAGCAAGCACACTGGCTCCAGCTACCAGGAGGCTGGACGGCATAAAGTTAATGAATCACAGGGGGTAAAAATGCATAGCCAGACTCTGCTTTTTTTTCTTTGTCATCTTTACTTCTTGCTAGGAACGGTAAATCCTTTCTTAGTCCTTACTTTAGGTACTTTTGTTTCTAATCTTGTGTCTCCATTTTTTCCCTTTAATGTATCTCAGAAGGAAGAAGGAAAGAAGTTAAGAAGAAGGACAAGAGGGAGGTAGAGGAAAAAATTAGATCAATAAAAAGAAATTCTCTACTAATACTGTAAATCCCCATCTGCACAGAGTTAATGTATTTTATCCTTTAGGATAACCCAGATACTTTCTTCCTGTATTCATCTGTATCGTCTCTACGGGATATAGTTTAAAAAGTGTTTTTGACATTCTGATGTAGCCAACTTACCATTAGCGAAATGGGACCCTTCCCTGTCCTTGTCTTCTTAGGGCCTGCTTAGTTTCTCTCCCTCCATCAAACTGTAAGTACTTGTAGATGTAGGATCTTCCCTTTTCCTTATAATCTCTCGTTTCTTCCCTTTCAAGTAGTGAGCATCATACCCTGAAGTCCCAAGCTCCTCCTCCTTGCTACAGTCATTTTTCCATTTCTTGGTTTTTTCCCCTCGTGGATTTCAGGTTCCAGTAGTGCTCTCCCTATTTTTCAGTGCAAGTATTGCAGCAGAACTCAGAAGTGTTGCTGTTCTGCTTCTTTGAATTCACTGGGCTTGATTCATCTTTCTCATCTTTGATTCAAAATTTTTGAGTTTTCCACTGTGTTTTGATGAACTCCAAGAACGTTCTAGAAGAGTCTTCTTTGATCAATTTTAAACAGTATTTTCTTATTTATTATGTCAATTGTGTTTTCTGTAAACCCTTACAACTGTTCTGGGGCTTCTCCGAAAAGAAATCTGTACACTTCAGTCTTCTTTTTGCTGTTTTTTTCTTCTTCCAGACTTCATTCTTACATGTTACCTTCCCCATCCATTCGCATCTCAGTCTAATTTTTAAGCATCCCAGTCCCAAACCATTTTGCATAGGAATACCTGGTTAGTCGAGTAGTCTCTGTGTGATCGGCAGCTGTGGCCTCTTCTCATGTGCCTACAGACCTTTATGTGCCCCTCAGCACGTGCCCTTCCTGTGGGAAGTGTGTAGGGGATGAATAACGGAGGCCGAGGAATGGGTTTATTTCGTCTCAGCCTGGCTCGCCAGTGTTTGTTGTCGTTAATCTTCAAACCACTGTGTCCAGGTTGGCTGGAAGTATATCCAAGGAGGATGAGAAAAGATTCTATCTGCCTCGCATGTGTTCAGTGAGGGTTTTTTTGGTGCTTATGTTCTCACTTTTTAATGACATAAGCTTCCCAGCTGGGGAGGAGGGCAAAAATAAATACAAAAGCCTGTGCTTGACAGATACAAATAAGCAACAGTAAAATCCCAGTTTGGAAAAGGAATCATGGTATTCTGTTTTAAAGGATGCTTTCCCTCTCACCTCTCTCCCTCCTCTTCCCTCTTCTTCTCCTCCTTCCCACAAGGATCTTGACATCGTAATATATATGGTTGGAAATTGAGTTCTGAACTGCCTGGACTGTTTCTGCGTAGCTGATGGTCAATGAGAGGTCACATCTAATTCCTTCTCTATCACATTTTAATGTGAATCTTGCTACTAATCTCCTTTTCTGTAAAGGCACCTATCTCATATGATCAAGTCATCTTTCTTTGTGCTTTCTGTGTGACAGCTGTGGTCAGAAGACTGTCTCACCTGAGATAGTTCTGTGATTGTTTATTTTTAAATAGACAGTCAAAGTCTCAGCATCTCCTTTTCCATTACATGTCTTCTCTTTGGCATCTCTTGTGTAACCAGATCAACATAAAACAGAATAAAAATGAAATACAGCATCTTAAAGAATTAGGTAATAATTTGGTTTTTTACAAGACTTTTTACAAGTTTTTCACTGCAACAGTGTTCTTTTAACATGCCACTGTTACAGTATGCTCCATGTAAGTTAATTTCTGTTGAATGAAACCATTTCAACTCTAAATGATGATGGTATATGAAAAGCAGTGTCACTAAGGGAAGGAATTACACCCTGAGTTTGGGTAGAGATGCTAATGCTGATTTGCAAAACTTACATTTTTTGAGACGCAAGGTGAAGTATGTTGAAAGTATATTAAAAGTACAATGTTCAGAATTTCTTTGCCTTAGTGCTGCCTAATATTTATGTGCGAAAATTACAGGGAAGGCATGAAAACTAAGTCAGAAGGTGAATTTTCATTCTGTGATCTAGTGAACATTGTAGATCAGATTAGAGCAGGCTTAAGTCAATCATCTGGTTCTCTGATGGACCACCCACTCTTTTTATAGGACAGTAGACTTTATAATTCTCTCAACAGTTGCAGATGCAGGTTTGGTCCATACCTGAAAGTGAGAAAGACAGAACAGTTTCCTAAGTGAGGGTTTTCTTCTCTCAGCGAGCCATATGTGTGGGTAGCAACAGAAAAATCATGCTGCTTCTTGAAATAACTGAACATTTTTAAAGTTATGCTGGTATTGGTTTCTACCTCTGCACTACTTCAGGTTCAGACTGGCTGCCTTCTTATGCTTGTGGTGCTACCAAAGGAGAGCATCTTTGGTTCATTTGCATCCTTGATAATGTGCAGTATCGTGCAAGCTTCCTTTGGTGCTTGACAGCATTACATCTTTATTTTTGCTTTCAGCAAAAGTAACCTTTTTTGTTTCTTCTCATTCTCTTTAGGTATATGAAAGACGTGTTGGCAGGTCATTGAACATTGACTTTCCAGCTTTATTACTGAATTGTCTTCATGATTATTTTAGTGTAAATTGTCTCTAAAATCGTCCAGTGCTGCAGCAGTCAATCCAGTCGTTGAGCAGTGATTTGGTAGTTAATTCCTGTGTATGGGCAGGAATTTCCAGTCCACGTTAAGAGAGTTTGATGGCTTAACGTTATCCTCGTAAAAATGAAATCCGTTTTCTAAAAAACTTAATCAATATCTTGGGTGTTGTTGATGCTCAGTGAGACTGAGGGTTTTTGCACCATACCTGAAGATGTTATTTGCTTCCAAATTCACTGAGAGGCCTGAGATTTTTTTTTTAAAGGGTATTTTACATCACTGAAACAGGTAAACATCCACTTGATTTGGAAAAATAAATGTATAAAACTTTATAAATTCTCCAGTGGATTAACCAGTGCATAAAAACCCTACCCAAAACAACAGCAACAACAAAACCACACCAGAAAACCAAAGCCCAGCAGTTTTCAAGTCTCCTTGATGATTTCTTGGCTAAGAGTCTTTTTCTAAAAACAGTGCTGCTCCCAGTTGAACAGTGACACCTTCATTTCAGTCTGTGCTGTTGAGAACTGGCTCTGCTTATCAGCATTTTAGAAGGCTGATCTGTTTGTCAGTATTCCCTGGAGCCAGTACTTGGACAGCACTCATTGCACTTGTAGGCACTTGCTGTATGGAATATTGTTCTGTAGGATGGGAAGAGAGAGGAGTACGACAAGGAAAAATTACGTCCTGGTAATTGTGTTTGTCGTTACCGTTCTGCTTTTCCCATCCTACCTTCTTCAGTCATCTCTTACAAAGTCTTTGTCTTTTCTACACATTTATGAATCTCTTCTGAGTCAGTTGCGTTTTTGGTCTGCGTGATAAGTGACTGGTTCAGCCTGGCTATTTATACCTCCTGTGGTTCAGCATGTTTGCCTGCAAGCTCCCTGATAGGTGGAACTGTAATTTTTGCTGTGTGGAATCTTGTCTTATAGGGGTTTTATAGAAGAAGGAGGTCTACTACAACCATAATAACTGGTATGTAAGTTTCCTTTTTCTTTCATAAAAGGAAAAGTGACAGTTTGAGTAATCTTTAGTAGTTGAGGTAACTAAAATTCCCCAGAAAAAAGTATATCCTAGAATAAGAAGTTCAGCTAAAGGACTAAAGTCAAATAATATTTAAAGTTCATAAAAATCTGAAAAAAAAAAATTTAAACCAACCTTGCCGTTGCCATGCAATGTATATAATTTCATACTTCCAAGCGAGGATTTTTGTCTTTCCCCCCCAACTCAGACACAGGTATTTTGTCACCGTGTTCTTAAATGCATTAAATAAAAGATAAAGAAGTTGAAATGGTTCTTTCTTTTATATCGTCTTTCCTGACTTCTCAAAATCCCTCCTGTGTTTCATTTCTTCTGAACAGTTACACACTATAATTGACCAGGAAGAAACAAAGTCTATTCAGAACGGAACCAAGAGTTGTAAGGGGTTTTGTAACCTCAGTTTTTCTTGTTGACTAGTGACAGTAAATATTGAGAAAATACAGTGTCATGACAAATCAGAAGTGCTAATTTAAATCTGAAATGTATGATTTTCTTTCAGTCTTGTAGGAAGAGAGGTATATTTATGCTACAGACGTGATCCATAATTTCACCCTTTCTCATGTGTTCCAAGGCTTAGAATCATTCATGCCAAGAAAACTGGTAAAAGAGATGCTGCAGGGAGTGGGGATGGAGGCGAGGAACCCCATTCCTTGGAGACACCAGCACCCGGCCGCAAGCGCCGGCGGAAGGGAGGGGACAGTGACTACGACGATGATGATGATGACGACAGCGATGATCAGGCAGATGAGGATGATGAGGATGAAGAGGACAAAGATGATAAAAAAGGAAAGAAGGCAGAAGTTTGTGAGGATGAGGTGGGGAATTATCAGTATAGTGAAACTTTACTTGCCAATAAGCTAAAACTTGTTTTCTTTCTGTTTTTATGCAATATGGCACTGTTTCCCCAAAATGTTGCCATAAAAAGGAGGGAAGAATAACTTGCCTCTAATGTTTTTAAATTTGTATTAGTTTTTATTATTTTCTTAACTAAAAAACAGAAGAGTAAAGTTACATTTAACATTCTCTATTGTGAAGCTTGAGTGACCTTCCTGTGTATTTTTTTCACAACTTCTCCCAGCCTGGCAGTCACTGCCTGACTGTATTTGATCACAACGTGATAAATTTTGTTAGTCGGTGTCGGATACAATACAGGAAGGATCACTGAAAGATTTTTGGCTTGTTGAGCTGAATGGAAATGCACAGGCTTCCACTGGATGGAGCCTGATACAAGGCACAAGCAATAGAAAATACTACATTTTAGTGCACTTGGTGTTGAACTGGGTGTTATCTATTTGCCAGTAAATGATCCATTCGTGCAAGGTCTGAAGATTTTTAAGACTGCTTGAGCAGTGCATGTATCCAGTATATGTGAACTCAGATCTTTGCATACACCCTTCATTAGAAACCCAGCTAATTTCTAGAGTAGGAATAGCTCTTTATGCTGTGATTCTGGATTTATTTCTAGTACTAGAATTTGTATTAATTTAAGAGAATACCTTAGAGGAACAGCCCAAAGTTCTTAAAAATAATTCAGCATTAAAAATAAGTAATATTTAGATTTCTAGTCTCAAGTCCATTCCTTAATCCTTTTCCTTCTTGTACAATCTCCTGTGTTGGTACACTGGGCATTTCATAGACAAAATTCTGTTAACAGTACAGAAATTCATTTTCTGATCTACCAGAGGTTACATTGCATTTGTGTTCTATGTGGTATTTCAGAAGGCTTCACTCTGGTACACTTTTACGGAGCCAAGAAATACAAGACTTATATCTTACGTTGTGGATGATTTTGGTCATATTCTTTTGGAAACTTACTGTTATTTCCAAGGATTTTCTTCAACTAAATTAGAACTCTCCTCATGGAAAAAACTCTCATTTTTAAACAGGCAAGAAGGCGGCGACCACAGACTTAATCATGAGTGCATTCCTCTTCAAAAATCAGCAGGATTGATGCTGTAACTTTTATAGCAGAGTTGTAATTCAAAGTGGCACTACAGTTTCATGTAGACATTGAAATAAAATGCAAATGTGGACTGACCAAAGACTTGCTGATAAGATTTTAAGAGATGCCATTATTTCATGCATGAAAAACACTTAAAATTATTTCGACTATCTAAAAAGCTTCATAGAAACTTAAGATTAAATTTTCTAGTGTTGCGTTTGGGCACAAACTGAGTTACTCCCAGTTTTCAGCAAACATGAGCTTTCTCCTTTGTCCACATCTGGGGTGATTGGAAAAGATTCGAAGTGTATCCTCTTTGCAGTTATGTTGCTGCTAGTGAAATATATTGCACAAGCACACAATTCGAACTTTTTTTTCTCTTCAGTGTTTTCCTCTCATTTTCTGTTATGTCTTTTTCCTGTAATAATGATAAGACAAAGTAGTATGATTTTATCCTGAAATAAATTTGGTGTAACAGTATATTTTGTCATTTTAGGATGATGGGGACCAGACAGCAAGTGTTGAAGAACTAGAGAAGCAGATTGAAAAACTGACAAAGGTGAGAGATCATTAGTCTTTTTTCTACTACGAATGTGATCACTGGATGTCATGAGTTAGTATATTAAGCATCATTTTCAATGCTCCAACTTAATATAAATTAAAATAAGTATCTGTTCTTGTTTTGTGAAAGTATGAATGATGCTCCAGTTCATGACACCTGAACTGTGAGTTCAGTCTGGTGGCACTAAGTGGATGCCACTCAAAAGGCAGTTAATAATAATAGTTGATAATATATTTGCACTTGTGAGAATAAAAAGTAATGTAATTTTTATCCAGATCTACTTGATATATTCCTGTTTGTTGATCTTAGAAAGTGGTGACAGATTTTGTATATGAGACGCAATGGCTTCACTTGTACAATGGAATGAGATTCTCATGCCCTCTTTTCCATGCTGATTCCTGCAGTTGTGCTCCAAGCCAATACAGAGCTGTCTGCGCTTCACATTTTGAAAGAAGCAGCAATAGAATAGGAAGAGAAGTGTAAATGAGAAAGATGTAATGCTGTAATTAGGGGTACTCATGGCCCATGTTTTTATTGTTCCTATTAGAAAATTTGTCATTTAAGACTTTGTCTGTTGGTTTCTCTCATGTTCCAAATTGCGGTAAATTAGCAGTCTGGGATTTTACCTGACTCCCAGCAGTGTCAGTTTAGCAGAGCAAGAGCTGAATAAACAAACTGAAGTTCTTTTTGGCCCCCCTCAAAGAGCTGTGTTATGTTCAAAGACAGAATTTATTTTTGTGTATTGTTATTCTCATTTTTATACGACCGGTTAAAATACCGCATTAGTCTCCCATCAGCAGTTGCACTATCATTTATCTTCAGGGCTCTGTTTACCATTTGCTGGTGCTGTGTAATTGTTAGGATTTCATCTGTTCTTGTGCAGTGAAATCTTTGATCCCCTGCTTTTTGAGAATCAGGAATGAAAAGACAGGGTTCACCATTGCAGTGTGTTTTTAGAGGAAAACTGATAAACTTAGGCTGAGCCAGGGAGTGCTTTAATTGATGTTTTTTTAAAGGAAGCTTTGTAAGTAAAATCATCAAGGCAGCAATTGTGAATACAATATCACAACACACAGACACACCACTATCCCAAATCTCTGAGAGGGCCTCCTTGTCTGAGCCTTGAACTTCTGTTCAGTCTGGCGGCCAGATGTTTTCTGTAATAGTGAGATTTTTTCCCCCACTGATTTATAATGCTCTCCCTTTTTTAAATAGCAACAAAGCCAGTACAGAAAGAAGTTATTTGAAGCTTCGCACTGTTTGCGTTCAATGATGTTTGGCCAGGATCGTTACAGGCGCCGGTACTGGATCCTGCCCCAGTGTGGTGGTATTTTTGTAGAAGGCATGGAAAGTGGTGAAGGTAAGAGCCATAAAGGAATGGTGGCACACAGGGCCAAGACATGCTGCCCATCTCCAGAGGCACTGGCTTTGTACTGCAAGGTCTCCACCCTCAGCCAGATACTCAACAGGCTGCTGTCAATAGACCTTTCCACTCACGCGGTTCTCTGATATCTCTTTCTGGTTATGAAAGATCGGGTAACACCTTTCAAAGCGAGGCTTGGTATTTTGGAAGTTTTCAGTTGTTATACTTCTACATGTTACGCTTTTTCATATTTACCTACTTGCAAAGTTTTTTGACTCTTTCTGAACTATTTCACCTTTCCCTATGGCAGCGACCTCTCTGCATGAAAATTAGGAGGACCATAGAATGCAGAAAAAAATTTTCATCCTCAGTTGTTACATTTTCTGCAAATGCACAGACTATTGTATGCATGAAGATATGATAGATGTCTGCAAAAATATGACAGTTGTTTTCGTGCAGTGAAGTACCTTGTTTTCTAATCAACCACATGATTTAGTGTCTGTATTTTACCAGTTGATCTTTCTTTAACCAGCAGTTGCTGAAATTACTTTGCTAAAACTAAAATGTAATTTTGGGGTTGCGACAGTTGTATATTAACTGTGGTTGAATTTTTCATGCACTTTTAATTGGATAAATGCAGAAATTACGTATTAATCTGACTTTTTTTGATGATATTAGAATGTTTAAACATAAACCTTCATTTTGGCCACAGAAAAATCCTTTCTAATTTTCATATAGGTGGACCAAAACCTCATTACTCTCACATTTTTCCCCTCAAAAAATAACAAAAATCTGATGCATATCAGAATTGCATGATCTCATGAGAATTGCATCATTCTAGAGAGCTGTTTAATTAACTGTAACAGTATGGCATAGTAGGAAATTTGAGCCTGGTTTTGGGCCTAAAAGTAAGTCACAGAACTTCGCCTAAATGTAATTTTGGTCATCAAGTTATCTTTCTCAAATGGGTAGCATGAAAAGTACTTTCCTCTCTGTCTCCTGTTCCGCATTAACTTCTGCTCTATGTTAGGAGCAGTTTTGGACATGAGTAGCTGCATACAGAAGGTGCTGCTTGCATTCCTTTGGTTCACTGTATTTTATTATATTTTAACCAGATGAATCCCCAAATGCTTTGGAGGTTGTACGCTGAGAAAATAATTGACATACACTTACCTGTCTTAAAATAGTAAAAAAACCCACGCAAACAAATGCGCACAAAAGTTTTAGCCAAGTGCTGTAGAGCAGACCTCTATTTTTTAATGTTGTCTTAATGTAAGTTTGATCTCCCTGAAGAGGAAAACAGATGTGTTCTTAAATTCTCACCTACCTTCTCTTCCCCTCAGCTCTTAGTTTGCCCTCCTTCTGTAAATTCTAGTTTATCTATTTCTAATTCCTTGACCTAAACCTTGGAAATAGGAGACATAAAGTGTTGAATGATCTGTCCATTTAAACAATACTTCTCCATCCCTTTTGTGTAGCCATTTTCATGCTTATGCTGATACTTAAATTGCTTATATCTTGATACAGACCATAACTCTGAACACATTTTGAAGTTTTAATAGGAGGGGATGTACTTTTCTTTGTAGAAATTACAGTTTTTCAGGAGCACATAAATATTTGTAGATGTGCCTGCCATGAACTGTAAACCATGTGTTTATTTGTGACTGCAGTATCTGATGAACATAAAATAAGGAGTTGGATTTTCTCCCTTCTTCCCCTTATACTAACAGTTCTCTATTTAAAAGCATTTTATACTTTTAAAGACTTTTTGTCTGAGTTGGCAGTCAGTATATGGGTGGAAGAGAAATGGTTAAGAAAGACTAGTAGTGCAAAGAAGACAAAATGTTTTTTTTTTTCATAAAAGGTAGATCTTCAGATCTTTTGCACCTCCTATGTTTGAAGAAACTTGGTTTTTTAATCAGCTTCTGCTTGCTGTACTTTAAATGGCTTAGATGTTAGCTGTGTGCTTAGTTCTATAGAGAGTTCCAATTATCGTGTTGGGTGGCTCTTGAAAGAATATTAAACTTCACAGACTGTTGATACTGTTTCACTGTCGAAGTTGTTAATGATTTGTATTGAAAGAAGTAAAATGTTTAATGTTATTTCAGTATTTAAGGAGTATTTGATTTTGTAACAGGAATTTTGGTTCTCTGTTTCATAGTTGGCTGTGTGTTTACTGAAACAATCAATTGCAAAAATAAACTTAAGGCTGTAAACATTGTAGTCCCTTGATATCACCAGAGGGGCTTTTCGATGAGGCATGTGGAGTCTTGCAGAAAGAAAGCTGGCAAAAATTTGCCCTTTTCAGAGACTTGGCACTGGCAAACTGCTTCAGATGTGTGAATCTGGTAGCGTGTTAGCCATGTTGAGGTGATTTTTCCTTGAGGTGTTTAGTAGGTGTTTAAATCTGTATGCCTAGAAAGTTGTTTCCTTCTGCAAAGTGCGCTGTGAAGTGAGATGGGATTTCATTAACAACAGCAACAGTAGCAAAGACATGGGAATCTAACGTGTTGAGCCAAAAATGAAGTAATTTTTAATTCAAACTATGATTATAAAAACTTCATAAAATGGCTGATCTGTGCTTCTTGTACTGTTTTAGGTCTAGAAGAAATTGCAAAAGAGAAGGAGAAGTTGAAAAAGGAAGAAAGTATGCATATCAAAGAAGAAGAATTTGAAACAGAAGAAAAATTACATTGCTTAGCTACAACTCACTGTGAGCAAAAGGAAAATGTGAAAGAAAAGGACAGTACTAACCTGTTTTTACAAAAGCCTGGGTCATTTTCAAAATTAAGCAAACTGTTAGAGGTAGCAAAAATGCCACCTGAGTCTGAGACTGTGTCCCCAAAATCTAATGGCAGTGCAGCAAATGGCTGCACATTATCTTACCCAAGTAACTCGAAAAACTCTCTCTGCAGTCTGCAGCCCCCTGCATCACAAAGCTCCATCGAGAAGTCTGACTCTAATAATCTTTTCAGTCCTAATGCAAGTGGGACAGGGAAGTTTTACAGTTCTCCCCTAATTCCAAATGATCAGTTGTTAAAGACTCTTACAGAGAAGAGCAGGCAGTGGTTCAGCCTGTTACCGCGGGTGCCCTGCGATGACACCTCGGTGACTCACGTGGACACACCAGCTCCTGCAGCTCCACTCACTCCTCAGTCACATCCACCATCAAAGTCACCATCACCTGTTCCATCTCCTCTTCTGGGCTCAACCTCTGCACAGAGTCCCATGGGATTAAGTCCTTTCGCACTGTCACCGCTGCAGGTAAATAAATTAATTTTTGAATAGATTGAATTTGCAGAGCTTATTTGGGCAGGATGTCTCTTCAGACAAATTATTTCACAGACCCGTGATTATAATATCTGTATTTCTTTACTTTTTTTTTAATGTTTCTAAATGTTAGTAACTAAATACAGAAGTTTTATAATACTAGATTATGATGTTTCAAGTAAGCCAATGTATGATATTTTGTACATGTATTTCAGTAATTAATTTGGCTTTTAGGGTGTTGGCCACTGGTATTAAATGAAAAGCAAGTAAATAAAAACTAGTTTTTGGAAGTGTAACATACCAAACCCTACTTTTAGAAGCCATTGTTTTTTAGCATTTACTGGGCCTTAATAGGAAGTATTACATGTCAGCGTTATATTACTTTTTCCTGAAAGTAATTGAAGTACTGAGTGAAGGCTTCCTTTGTGTTTTGATTATTGTTTGACAAATAGCATCTTAATCATAATTCAGGTTTCTTGGTTATAGTAATGGTAGTTGTGCTCTGTAGCAGATGAAGACAGGACTGCCTATAATGGGACTTCAGTTTTGTGGATGGCCTACAGGAGTTCTTACGTCAAATGTTCCATTTCCATCTCCTTTACCTGCTCTTGGATCAGGGTTGGGATTATCAGAAGTGAATGGTAACTCATTCTTGGCATCTAGTGTTCCTGCAAGTAAAAGTGAATCACCAGCACTACAAGCTGAAAAAATAGCTTCTGCCCCTTCTACAGCAGCTGAAGTAGCCAAGCCTGTAGATTATCCTAATCCAAAGCCTATACCAGAAGGTAAGTGTAATGCAATAATAAGATGATAATTTCTGCAGTTGCCTCTATGATGTTACAGTTTTTTAAAAAATAATTTGCCTATTGATTTTCTAATCTGATTGTATGTGATCACATAAAAAAAGCAACTGCAAAGTGTTTATATGCTTGTCTTGATTTAGAAATGCAGTACGGGTGGTGGAGGATTACTGATCCAGAGGACCTAAAATCTTTGCTCAAAGTGCTGCATCTCAGGGGAATAAGAGAAAAGGCCTTACAAAAGCAAATACAGAAACACATGGATTATATCACTCTGGCCTGCGTCAAAAACAAGGATGGTATGTAGCTGATATTTATGTTACACATGGTGTTGGGGCACCAGACAACTGGCATAGAGCTCTTTGAGATGTGTTCAGCAGGAGAGTTAAAGTAATGGTTGGAGAAAAAAGGTAAAGGTCTCCTTATCTGTAGTTGCCTTTTCACCAGCTTTGTTCTGGAGAGTTACTGGATTGGAGAAATGCCATTTAATATAAATAGTTCTAGTGGTATAAGTAACCTTCTTAAGCTCTGGTAACCTTCTGAAGCTCTTTTCATCTTTGTAACACTTGGCCTCTCCTTCCCCTTCTTGCCTTTGAATTGCGAGTTGGAAAGCATACAGAATGTGTTGTCCATATTGGATATTTTAAGAGTAGTATACTTTTAAAACAGTTCTTCAGCATTTGACTGGAGTGGCAGGTAAATCAGCTTGAATTTACCAGTGCAGTTGTAATGCTAATTAAAGTAATAAAAATGTGATTCTCAAATACAGTTGCAATTATTGATATCAATGAAAATGAAGATAACCAGGTTACTCGGGATGTTGTGGAAAACTGGTCAGTAGAAGAACAAGCTATGGAGATGGATCTCGCTATTCTTCAGCAGGTGGAAGATCTAGAGAGGAGAGTTGCATCAGCTAGTTTACAAGTTAAGGTAAAACCAACTTTCAGTAAAATGTCTCTTTAAAATAAGTGGTAAGAATTTAAAGCAGATAGCAGTCCTCATATATTGGTAAGTGCCTTCTTATTCCATCCTAGTTGCCTACAAATGAAAAAAAATACACTGTGCAGTATCACACAGATTCGTGTTTGAAACATTTTATTGCAGTTCAGTCTTCAGCTGAAGATGCTCGGAATGGCAGGTCCTGGAGTGTTCTCCTACACTGCAGTTCCGTGCATGTTTTGTTAACCTTGTCTGAATGCAAAGATTGTATTTCATATAGACTGCTTAACTCTCGGGTTTGCCACGGTTCTGCCTGGTTTGTGTGATTGTTGCTGTTAACGCTTTCAGAAATGCCTATCAGAATAATTTGCTTGAGTATTGTAGAGCCATGGAGAACATGTAATGGTTATGAGTGTGACAGAGTTAAGAATTCTCTGGATTTTGGAATTTTTCCAAGGTGGGTGTAAGGTTATCAAATTGCATCTGTTTGGTTATAGTACAGGTGCAGTGTTTGGGATCTAGTTTTTGGCATGAGGTGGATGTTACTTTCCTGTGTCCTGATACTGTCTCCTGAGCCTACTGAACAGGTAGACCTGTTCTGATGTTTCGACCAATAGAACAGGATACTTCACAAGGGGATAAGAATGCAGACTGTTGCAGAAAGGTCTCTTCAGAAAGTCTGGTAATGCTTGTATTTCTTGATCTATTATTTTAGTTCTCTGGATATTTTGGAAAATGTCTCTACAGGTGGATTACAAGTAACCAAGATCTACTGGAAACAGCGCTTCAGTTACTTAATTTGATTCCGTAAGACAGTTCCTCTGTTTACGCACTGAGTTAACAGCAACCAATAAATGCCCAAACCTTTCTATTGACATAGGGTTGGCTGTGTCCTGAACCTGCGTCAGAGAGAGACGACTTGGTATATCGTGAACATAAGTCAATTACTAGATTGCACAAGAAGCACGATGGAGATTGTGCTGGAGGCGGAGAAGGCAATGCCAGCTCTCTAGAGCGGAGGAGTGACAACCCTCTAGATATAGCTGTAACCAGGCTTGCTGACTTGGAGCGGAACATAGAGCGAAGGTATCTGAAGAGCCCCTTAAGTACCACCATTCAGATCAAACTGGATAATGTGGGCACAGTTACTGTCCCTGCTCCTGCACCATCTATTAGTGGTGATGGTGACGGGTAGGTTATTGAGATTAACTTGAAAAATTATTGTGCTTCTTTGCTAATTGGAGCCTATTTTCTTATTGCCTGTTATCTATGTACTTTCTTGTATGTCTGTGATCCGTATGGATCATGTTATTCTGCATGGTGCTTTGTAAAGATTTTTTTTGTTACGTTTGTTAATAATCTTGCAAAGTTATCTTACATTTAACTGGTTGTGACTAAGCTTTGAGGCACTTAGCCACAGTCTGTGCACTACATGAAATTTAGTTGCTTAAACCTTATACTTATTGGCTGTGTGCGTTTTGTCATTGCTTGGCTTTCAATGTGATAATGATTGTTCCACATTTAAACATGAGCAAACATGGGTGTGACCTACTTAATTTGCCTGTATTTTAATGCAGAACTGAAGAGGATATTGCTCCAGGACTAAGGGTGTGGAGAAGGGCATTGTCAGAAGCTCGCAGTGCTGCACAGGTAGCTCTGTGCATTCAGCAGTTACAGAAATCAATAGCCTGGGAAAAATCCATTATGAAAGTTGTAAGTATCTAAACTGTTTTTGCTATATCCTATTTTCTGACTTTAGCCTTTTCAGTTGAATAATACATTTCTTATGACTTCACATAAAACTTCGCACAATTAAACTGTACATTGTGCACAGATGAATAAGCCTAATGGAAAAGATTGTCCCTTGCTTGCCAAATTCAGCATCCCGAACTTGCTAAGATAGAAAGCTCCTGTAAATGGTTACGTTATTTAAGTAATTATTCTTTGATGATGACATCAAGGTAAAAGAGAGTAATTTCTTGCTCCATCTGGTGAAAGATGCTCTTTCTAATGGAGTGTTTCTAACCTCACCTGTGACACAAGTTTTACAGAGGTTTGACATCATATATCCTTCATTGAGGATTTCATTTTTCAGAAAGTTGAGATACTCCAAATATGCGACTTCTTTGCATGCAGAGTTCTCACAATTGAACATACAAATCAGGCAAGTTTGTGAACAGACAGCTCAAATACGTGTTTCATTGTACATTCAGGAAGTCAATGTAAATACATATACAAAAAAAGCATACGAAGGGGATATGTTGGAATTTGCATGGACCTCTGAACCTCAAATGTCTGAAAACAAAACCTATTACTACAGCAATAGTGACTATGATGTGATTGAGTATGACCGGTGTTGTGTAGTGGGTGGCAAAAGTGATTCTTCCATTTGTGGTCTTTTTCCTAATTTTTAAATTTTTGTCAGTCCTACAAAGATTCTAATTACATCTGGACAATTAAAGGATGATTTAAATAAAAGCTGTAATGTCAGGCTGTACTTTTGAGTTTATATAGCTGTTAGTTTAAAGCAGTATTTCTAGAGCAAAAAGCTTATGAATTTGGTAGGAGCACCTGAAAAGGCATTAGAACGTTTCAAGATGAAGTAATTTATTATTCAGAAAAAAATGTATCACTCTCAATTTGGTTTAAATATTCTCTGCATTAATTACACACGGTTGGTTAGAGCAGGGTGCTCGTAATGCCAAGGTCACGGATTCCGATCCCTGTATGGGCCATTCACGTAAGAGGTGGACTCGATCTTTGTGTGGGTCCCTTCCAACTCCGAATATTCTGTGATATCAGTAAACATATGTATTTGGGGAAAATATTTGGAGATTTTCTAAGTTCCTGAAAAAGATGTCTAGAAATAAGGGATTAGCAAAATCACACAATGTATGTAATAAAATTGACAGTCCTTCAGATATTTTTATGTTAGTGTGAATTTTAGGAAGTGCTGGGATCATTTGTTTGCTTTACTGAATTTGTTCATGGTGGCCCTTGGATAAGATCCTTACCAATTATTATTTGGAAATACTCTTGTAAACTATAAATTTTCTTTATTAAGTAGCAACGTACGTATGCAGTATGGGCATAAATGAAGAGAAGCTCTATGAGATAGTATGTTTGGGCCAAGAGGTTTTGATAGGTATACCTTTACTTCTCACAGATAATAATGAATTATAAAAAGTGCTGTAGGGACACCTGTCTTAAAATAAATGAATTGCTTTCCAACATGTTCCCCATGTTTAAATTCGTTCCTTACATATTCCATATATTCTTCCATGGATATGATTGGAGTAAAATGGAAGTATTTTTGAGAGTGAATTTGTGTGTTTGAAGGAGAAGGGTAATTTATGTGTTTCAAACTTTAAAAATTGAATTAAACCCATTTTTCATGAATTACAGTACTGCCAAATTTGTCGAAAGGGAGATAATGAGGAACTGCTGCTCCTTTGTGATGGTTGTGATAAAGGCTGTCACACCTACTGCCACAGACCCAAGATCAGCACCATCCCAGATGGGGACTGGTTCTGTCCTGCCTGCATAGCAAAGGTAACACTCCTGTCAGGATGAAGGGACTGGAGCAAGTGACTGGTTTATTGTATGTGGTAGTTACAGGTCTACCAGTGCTTTTTTCAGTGAAAATAATGGTCTGTATGTTTTATGGGAGGCTCCCATTAAATGATGAGGTTAGTAGTTTTATTTAACTTGTATTTTAGTGGCAGTAAAGGCTACATGTTTATTTGTTCTAAACTGTGTGCTTTTTAATGTAAGTAGGTACAGAATTTTCATGCTAATTCAATACCATAATTTTTAATTTCTCTTTTAAAATTTATTCAGTATTTGTCTTTCAGATTTCATCATTAAATGCTGACAGACCAATGTCTCAGGTTCTATTTTAAAAGAAAAAGCAGAGAAGAAACTTAGTAAATTTTTTTTTAGTATGTTTATAGCAGTCATTTAGTAATGGACTAATGTTTGTCCAAAACTATGCCAACTTGGTTGTTAGGAGGTACTGTTTTACCAATTTGAAAGTCAGGTGCTTTTGTATTGTCACAAGTAAAGAACCTAGGTCACTAGTACCAAGAATTTCTGCAGCCTTATTTGCCTTCAGAGAAGAGCAACAAGTGAATAATCTCTAATATTAAATATTTAATTTGTTTTGGTGCTTCTGTTTCTGGTCTTCATTGCTGTCTGTCAATGGTAACAGAGGTTTCTGTAATTTCTAGGTTATTACTTATTTCAGTTCTCTCTATTGTAGGCAAGTGGTCAAACGCTAAAGATAAAAAAACTTCAAATTAAAGGTAAAAAATGTAATGAACAAAAGAGAAGCAGGAAATTAGCAGGAGAAACAGAGGATGAAGATGCTGCAACTACAAGCGCTGCCTTAAAAAGAGGAAAAACAGACCCTAAAAAAAGAAAAATGGATGAAAATGTTTCTGTAACCCAGTTAAAGCAAGAAAATTGCACTGCTGTTAAGAAACCTAAGAGAGATGGAGATTCCAAGGACCTGGCTATATGCAGGTAAAGTGTCAGACGCTGAATTTAGGGGTAAGTCTTGTTGAAACAAGTAGTACTTGATCCTTTTTCTCTCTGTTAAAGGGAACAGGAATGCTATTTTTTGTCATATATATGTGTATGTACACATCGTGTGTGTGTGTGTGTATGTATGTATACACATTGTGCGTGTGTGTATATACACATTGTGTGTGTGTGTATGTGTATATATACACATTGTGTGTGTATATACACACATTTTGTGTGTGTGTATGTGTAGATATACACATTGTGTGTGTATATACACACATTTTGTGTGTGTGTATGTGTAGATATACACATTGTGTGTGTATATACACACATTTTGTGTGTGTGTATGTGTAGATATACACATTGTGTGTGTATATACACACATTTTGTGTGTGTGTATGTGTAGATATACACATTGTGTGTGTATATACACACATTTTGTGTGTGTGTATGTGTATATATACACATTGTGTGTGTATGTGTATATATACACATTTTGTGTGTGTATGTGTATATATACACATTTTGTGTGTGTGTTTATGTGTATATATACACATCGTGTGTGTATGTGTATATATACACATTTTGTGTGTGTGTGTATGTGTATATACACATCATGTGTGTGTATGTGTATATATACACATTTTGTGTGTGTGTATATATACACATTGTGTGTGTGTATATATACACATTGTGTGTGTATGTGTCTATATACACGTTGTGTATGTGTATATATACACGTTGTGTGTGTATGTGTATGTGTATATATACGTGTGTGTATGTGTATATATACACATCATGTGTGTATGTGTATATATACACATTGTGTGTGTATGTGTCTATATACACGTTGTGTATGTGTATATATACACGTTGTGTGTGTATGTGTATGTGTATATATACATGTGTGTATGTGTATATATACACATTGTGTGTGTGTGTGTATATATACACATATTGTGTGTGTGTGTATATATACACATTGTGTGTGTGTATATATACACATTGTGTGTGTATGTGTATATATACACGTGTGTGTGTGTATGTGTATATATACACATTTTGTGTGTGTGTATATATACACATTGTGTGTGTGTGTATGTATGTGTATATATACATATCGTGTGTGTATATCACACACACACACGTGTGTCTGCTGGGAGAATGCTTCTCTCAAGCCTGGGAGGAATGAACCCCAGCCCCAGTAGCAGTGGCACTGACACCTTTCTCAGGTGTATCAAAGACAATTCTCTGCTCTGTCCGAAGGGGTACACACGAACTATCTGCTGTGGTAGCATTGCTACTCAGTCCAAAGAGACGTAGTTTAGCATTGTCAGAGTCTTGGAAAGTCAGTATTAGCACCTGGTTTGCAAATGGTTTACATTGAGGATCCAAGTTGCAGGACCATGTTTTCTTTTGGAATTTTGATCATTAGAATTTCATCTTACATAGGTTGCGTGGAGAGAACTTACTGCTATTTTATTTACTGAGTTGTCCATCTCTATGTATGTTGTTCTCAGCCTTGCACAGGGTGCAGAATAAAGTGCTTTCCTTTTGTAAAGTGAATAGCTTGGCAGTTCATAAGGAATTTATGTAATAGTGAAAACACTGTGGATGTATGAACAGTTAAAAAATACTGATCTGAAACCTTATTTTATTCAGCATGATTCTCTCAGAATTGGAAACTCATGAAGATGCCTGGCCTTTCTTACTTCCTGTAAACTTGAAACTTGTTCCTGGTTATAAGAAAGTTATTAAAAAACCTATGGACTTTTCTACCATTAGAGACAAGCTGAGTAGTGGACAGTAAGTAAACCTGTTGTAAATTTTATTTTACATTTAAAAAATATTATAACACTGAAATACAATGAATTTTTTAAATTAGCTAAACTATATTGTTCTGCTCTGACACCTCTGTGGTTACTTTCACAGTCAAAATAAAAATTCTTAATTGTGTGCTTTTGTCTTTGCCATATCCAAGTGAAATAGCATGTTGGATGGGAGAACGTGTGGAACTGACTGAAAAACAATAAAACTGCCAGATCAAATGCACCAAAACAATCAACAGGAAAGCCTTTTTTCCTCATCTTGTTTCATGGAGACATCTTAGTCTTATTGCATGCCAGAGAGAACCAACTGTGTAGGCTTTAAGCTGGTGGAGTCCCTGTAAATGATGTGGCTGTGGAGTGAATTGCCAGCTCTGTTGCGGGTAACACTCCTGTAATGGTGGTTAATCATTTTATAGTCCTACAATTAGGCTGCACAGATTTTTAAAAGAGAAGACCACCCTATATGCCTCTGTTTACCTTCCTACCTTGTTAATATCCCTGGCTCTAATGAATCTGTGAAGGTGGACTCTCTGCAGTGTCTGCCAGCTCCACACAGAGCACCTTTCCTAGGATAGCACAAGGAGTGTTTTAATCTCTTCAGGCCTTTTCTCCCATGAGCATGAGATTTAACTGTTCCCCATGTGCTCATATCAGTAGACTTGTAACTTCTGTTATTTTTAATAATTCTTATGAATATTGGAACACTCTTTGGGCCATTCAGGGGTATGTTCAGGGTAATAAAAAGAATTAGTAAAGACAGTGTCACACTATTATCTGGGCAGCCTTTATTTGTACCCATTTGTTCCTCATTTAGATAAATTCAGCTCTATTCAACATTTTGAAAGGACCCTGAGCCCAGGAATAGATGCATAATTGGAAAACAGCCATAGCATTTTAGCTGTTGAAGAGAAGGAGGAATTAGTTTCCTAAAAGTTTGTTTTCCAGTACAGGGACGAAATTCTACCTTACAAAACTTCTGAGGAAGATAACAAAACAGTGACAAGAGAGTATTTCCTTTCACTGATGTTCATTTTCTTGTTAGAAATTCTAATTTAAACTCTTACTTAAATATTTCCTCATGTAGTTGAAATATTTTTCCCCTTTGATTCTCTGTGTTCCAAAAATCATTCACTTTTTTCTTCTTTCAGGTACCCTAATCTTGAAGCATTTTCGCTGGATGTCAGGCTTGTTTTTGACAACTGTGAAACTTTCAATGAAGATGATTCTGACATAGGCAGGGCTGGCCACAACATGAGGAAGTATTTTGAAAAAAAATGGACAGAGATTTTCAAAGTGAGCTGAAGCTACTAGAACTCCTTTTTTTTTTTTCTTTTGTTTTCCATTAAATGAGGACTGATAAGACCAGCAATGTGAACTATATTTACATGGAAGTGCAAGGCACATATGTAACTAATTTTTTCCTTTAAAATATCACAGAGTTGTGATACTAGTTTTAAAGGCTTCACTCCTACAGCAACCATGGCCCCTTGGTTATTGGTTTGTGTGTTTTAACAAACTAATTTAGGTAGAACAGGGAAGCACACCCAAAGAATTTCAAAGAAAGGGGTGTTATAGTGCAATAGCAATTTATCAAAACGCACTGAATATTCAACCACCAGAGCTCTACTTGGGGAAATGGTTCTCTTTTCCCTTTCAATAAATATCTATTTTTCATTTTTTTTACTTTGTAGTTTATTTTTTAGTGAATGTATTTAATTTTATGAATTATTTATGATTATACAGCATTCAGAATCTTCGTTTTCTGTGAAAAGGAAGAACTAGAAAATTGCTTTAAATGTTGAAAATACAACAAGGAATGTTTTAAAATATAAAACAAAGCCAAGTAAAACTGTTTACACTGATGTGCTGTGAAGGCACTAAAAATTAAACTTTACTGTAGAGTTACAAGTACATTTATATATATGTTGCTGCATCACTTGTGTAGTTAAATTGTATTTCAAGACAGTGAAGAAAAATTGAGACATGTATATACTGTTCATTATTGTTTATATTAAGTCTTGTTTTAAATATGTATTATGTGTACATATTGTTTGCAGACATTATTGTTTATGCCTTAGGAGGACGGTAGCATTTTATTTTAGTCTTAAGGTAATTATAGCTCTATGGCTTGTACAGTAATTATCCTCTACCAACACTGTGGAGTCTCCTTAATCTTGGTAGTGCCTGCCTTTAAAACAGGGTGTAGGGGATATTAGTTTTCCATTTTTCTATTTTGTTATATAATTTCAAGCTCCCACGGCCTCAAATTCAAGTATAATCATTTGTATCCATGTGGAAGAAAATTGTGACAATTTCCTACGCACACAGTATTTTTTCATAGAAACATTTCCCTCCATTTGCCTTGCCACAGAATAACAAAAGAAGACATTTGTAACCACTGTGTTTTATCTACTGTGTGTTGTGGTGGCCTGTTGGGGCAGATAGATCAGAATTTTTTTTTGTACTAATGTAAGGGTACTTGAAGTTTTATTTAAAAGAAATGTTGTGGAAAGGTAGCATTCTTTTTCTTTTCCTTTTTTAGGAGTGTTATTTTTCACTAGTATGTGTGGCACGGATACAATAAAAGACTGTTTTGCAAACCAGATTTTCTTGGCAATTTTAATACTTCAGGTCCTGTGTATACAGGTTTTTTGGTTTTGGGGTCTTTTTAGATAGTATCTTGGGAGTCTTGCATTTAACATTCAGTTCTTCTTATGATGCATCTAATTCTCCTGGGCTTTTATTGGTAGTTCAAAAGGAAGCAATTGCCAAGCAGTCGGAGAGCAGTTCCCTGCCTGTAAATAACTGAGGTGCTGCCAGGCTGGCTACTGTCCTTACAGACATGGAAATGTACCTGGTGGGTCATGTTTCTTAAAAACACTGTCCATGTAAGATTTTGTCCCTTTTTTGACCTGTAGAAGGGCATTAGTCATACTCCTTGCTCTGACTGAAGAAAATACAGGAATTACAAACAGATATTGTGGAACCACAATACTTGTAGTTCTCTCACAAAATGATGTTGGGAGGGGTGTTGGTTTTTGCTTTTAAACTAGATCTGCCATGTTTGAGTCCTAGTGCCTATTTTTTAATGAATGTTTCCATTGCTCTCCCCAGAATATTTTGTTCAGTAATATTTTTCTTTATTCCAAAGTCTTGTTAGAATAATCTGTTATTACTTTGAATAAAAAAAACACATTTGGGTGTCAGACAGTCTTGCATGCTAACGTGAGCTCTCGCACTGACTACTCCCCGCCTTTCCTTTTCATGACCTTTCTGAAGACTTCAGTAAAGAGATTTGCTGACATGTACCAGAGATGTGAAGATTAATCACTGTTTTGAATGTATGGTGGTAAGAAGGTGTTATAAATATGCTTAGATAATTGATAAATCTAGTTCTTCAGTGATTTTTTTTCCCAGATTCTATGCTGGTTAATGCTTTGTCTGCAATACTAGAACTGTTAGTTTTCTGAAGTGTCAGGCAGGTTACCAGCTACACTACGTACAATATCTATAATACAAGTTGCATTTTTTTCACCTTGTATCCCAATTCAGCTGAACAGCTGGGAAGGTGGCAACAGCTACTATAGTGATGACAGTGAGACAAGTATCATCTTTCTCTAACTTGACATGGCCAGTGTATTGCTTTCCTTGCTAACAGCCAGTGCCTTCATTACTATTGCAGTAAAGTTAAATTTACTGGAGATATTATATTTGAATGGCAAGCTTGAATCATGCATATGACCTCATATCTCCATAGAAAAGAGCAGGGATTTAACCACTAAAAAATATTTGTAACATTTCTTCTTTGCTAATTCTCTCTCCTGTTGATGTTTGTATGTTTTCTTAAGAGGAATAGTTTTTCAGTGTGTTCTCATCCTTTCTGAACAAAGTGTGCCAGTCTTAGCTTTAGAGAATTTATTCCAAAACTTTCAGACTTATTATTTAATAATTACTGTAGTGGAACTCAATGAAGAGTGTTTTGGTTGAGTGTGGGTTGTCTTTTATCTCTTATCATCTCTGAAAAAAATGGGATGATACAAAAGCAGCTGAAAATCGGGTGTCATAGCTGTCTTGGACAAAATATGTATCTTTAAAAGGAGGTCTAAAGCTTTCTTCTTAATAGTGGCTGTCACCTAGGATTCAGAACAGTGAAAGGCCAGGCTTCAGCCGAGGATCACAGAGTGTGCAGTCAAATAACGTGCTATAAAACAGAGCGTGAGTTGGTAGAGACTAAACACGGAAAGCCGATCATTTAGGGAATACTTTCTGGGCACAGTGACTCCGAGAAAGTGGCTTTGTCTTCCTCAAAACCTGTAGGTGCCGGCTAAACCATTTATTTTGCATGAGTTGCTGAGCGTGTATGTGGAGGGGGAGAGGGCGATGGTGTAAATTACCTGACGGCTGCTGGGAGGGGGGGAGCACTCATTGTTGGAACCCCTTCGGAGGGCCGCGCCTGTGGCGGGCGGGGGCCGGGCTGAGGCGGTCACCGTGTCGATCTCAGCGGCGGAGTGTGGTGCCGCTGCCCGCTCGGACACGGCCGGCGCCCGGCAGTGCGCGGATCTGAGGGCGCGGCAGCGGCCGGGAGCATCCGGCCCCGCCGACATCTCACAGGCGCCGGCACCGCCCGCAGCCACGTAGGGTCCGTGCCGAGGCAGCCGTAGCGGCTGTTGTGCGGCGCCGGGCCGGAGCTGAGGGCGCTGAGGGCTGAAGGTCGCACGATCCGCTCCCGCGCCGCCTCAGGGCCAGGACCAGCGGCGGTGAGAGCGGGTAACGCAGCGCTGGTTCCCCCCGCGGCCGGCGCGCAGTGGCGCGGCCCAGGGCGGGTCGGCCCAGGCCGCACCATGCCGGGAGGCCGGGGGGGGGCACCGCGCGTGCGCCGCTCCCCGGGCCGTGCGGGGGAGGTCGAGGCTGGAGGCGCCACGGTCGGAGCGCGGGAGGTGCGGATGGGGTCCCCTCACGGCCCGGATCCCCTCGCGGCCGGGCAGGCGAGTGGCCGTGCTTGGTGCCGCGGGGCTCCCGCGCAGCCGGGGCAGGGTGTTGTTTACCCGACACCTACCACTGGAGCCCGGGGTGACTCTGTCCACCTCCCGAGCGCGTTCCGGCAGCGCCGCCGGCGCGATGGGTTGGGTGGGACTAGGCTGCGGGAAAGAGCGATAGGGAAGGGACTGCCAGCCGTGTCGAGAATTGCTGTAACTCTTTTCTGTGGGCAGGTGCTGCTGGTTTGTGGATTATGAGAAAAAATACGTAATTGCCAGAGGAGATGATGCTGTGGTGTTGAACATCTCTCTGGTGACGGGTGCTCCCTCTGCTCCTTGCTCCCTCAGTCAGTTTATTGGTACTGAAACTTCTTGTTCTTAGGTGTGCTTTCCTGCTTATGAGTTCCTGAAAGTCGCCTGACAGTGAGATCAAGGTGCCTTTTTCAGCTCATCTTTCCAGATCTCAGCCTTTGTCTAACTTCGGCTTCTCGTAGTTGAAGAAAGTATGTTTATTTTCTTTCTGTATCTAAGACACGTTATTGATACAACTTCATCTATTTAATGGTTTTAGAGAGAGTGGTAGTAAAATAGCATCCTGAAGCTAAAATAGGTAGTATTCAATGATCTGGTCTTAAACTAAATCGGTGTGCCATACACTGTCTGAAGAGAACAAGTACTTTGCCCTTATTTATGCAGCTTTGTGTCTGTATGTATACGTACATACCTCTGCATGTGTGCGTATATTTATACGTACTTCCATGTCCACATACATACAAACTTATGTGTGTGTGTATATGTTTATATGTTAAAAAGTGTGAGTATATATGTTTTTGTTTGCAGATGCCTTAGCACTGAAATTATTATTCAAAATGAAGCACTGACCTAAAAAAGCAGACAATTATTTAACTCAGTATAAATAGTATTACAGCTTTTTTTTTTTCCATTATAAACTGCTTTTAAGAGTTGTAGGCGCTTCATTTTGGCTCTGTGCTTCCTTATTCTCAGGAAACTTGTCTGTGGTCTGCAGCATGGGGAGTAACCAGTTGGAATGTACCTGTTTGGGGATTTCCTGGACCTCAGCAGTGTAAATCACTGGTCTGATGCAATTTAAACTGGTTCCAGCAGTTTTAAGTCCTGGGAAAATGCATGTGAACTTCACATTGTCCTTTGTTGTTCTATGTAGCAGCAAGTGCAATTTCTGGAGAGGTTCCAATTCTGATCACCCAATTAATATTCACATTTTGACTTAAATATTTTATTCAGTCTGGTCAAACCTTGGATTGGCAACACAAGTATGTGGTATTGCTCTTATGTTTTGCCATCACTACTGTTGCTGTCTGTGAAAGTAAACAGAAGGGAGCTCTTGGACAAATTCAAACTGAAAGGAAGGAAGAGGATGCCAGCAAGAACAGGTAGCCTGGGAAGAACACAGAGAGATTGTTTGAGCAGTCAGGGATTAGGTTGGGAAAGCTAAAGTCCTGATGGAATTAAATCCAGCCAGGAATGTCAGGGGCAACAAGAAAAGCTTCTATAGGTATGTTGGTGCTAAAAGGAAGATTAGGAAAGATGTGGGCCCTCTCTGGAAGGAAACAGGAGACCTGGTTACCCAAGACATGGAGGAGGCTGAGGTACTCAATGACTTCTTTGTCTCAGTCTTCACTGGCGAGTGCTCCAGCCACACACTACAAGGAGGCTGGAGAGGGACTTTTTTGCAAGGGCATGCAGCAATAGAAAGGGAAATGAATTTAAACTGAGAGTAGGTTTAGATTAGAGATTAGGAAGAAATTCTTGGCTATGAGGGTGGTGAGGCCCTGGCACAGGGTGCCCAGAGAAGCTGTGGCTGCCTAATCCCTGGAAGCATTCAAGGCCAGCCTGGACAGGTCTTGGAGCAGCCTGGGGTAGTGGAAGGTGTCCCTTGCCCATGGCAGGGGGTGGCACTGGATGGGCTTTAAGGTCCCTTCCAACCCAAACTAGTCTGTGATTTTATGATTCTGTGCTTAAACAATGCTAGGTGAAAAATTTGCCTTTGCAAATGAGTTTTTCTTTCATTTTTTCTTTCAGAATTTGTCTTGCTGAGGTAGTATGTTTCATTTATGAAATAGGAAAATTAAGTCTAACTGTTAAACTCTTTTTCAGATTTTTTTTTTACGATGGCGACATTAATTCACACTTTAGCAGATCATAGTGATGATGTCAACTACTGCGCCTTCTCATCATCGTGCTTGGCTACTTGTTCCTTGGACAAAACAATTCGTGTTTATTCTTTGAGCAACTTCACTGAGCTCCCGTACTCGCCCTTGGAAGGGCATACGTACGCCGTGCACTGCTGCTGCTTCTCGCCGTCGGGACGGGTGCTGGCCTCGTGCTCCACGGACGGCACCGCGGCGCTGTGGGACACGCGCGATGGCCGCAGGCTGGCCGTGCTGCCGCAGCCCGGGGCCAGCCCCGTCCGCGTCTGCCGCTTCTCTCCCGAGGCCACCTATCTGCTGGCAGGGGCAGCGGATGGCAGCGTGGTTCTTTGGAATGTGCAGTCCTTGAAACTGTACCGGTGAGTGCCAGATAGTTTTTGACAAATACTCTCTTTTGAAGTGAATATAGTTCAAGTAGTATGCTGTAGTGTATACAATATATGCAGACTCACACCACTGATGGATACTACAAAGAAACGGGGATAGGATTTAGATGAGCGGAAGATCCATCAATAGGAGAGGGAGAAGTGCTGAGAAGCTTTTTGGTTTTTTAAGTTAAACAATGCGAACTCAAGAAGCTTTAATTTTTACAAAGTTATCATCTAAATCCTGATTTTTTAAAAGTTAATTTCATTCATTTAACATGAGATCAGGATGCATTGCATACTACGTGCATCTGGTTTCTGAACAGTGAGTCAGCAAGCTGTGATTCGTAATATACCGTTAGTGGAGCCTGACTGTCCTGTGTGCTTAATGTTGCATTATACATAGTAATGTAAATTAAATGTTTAGTTACCAGGACTTTGGAGTCCAGCAAGGTCTTAGAAGCTTGATGGTAATCCAGTAATCAGAGTTTGGAAACCCTGGACCTGTCCTGAAACCATACGGTTTAAGACATAAAGTGACAGAAAGAAATATTGGAGCTAAATAAGTTAAGCATGACAGTCAACATTTCACATAGGTTTCCAAGAAACATTTGAAACAAAGCAGATGAGTGTATTTGTTGGTGTTGCACAGTTAAAGGCATGAACCTTAGAGCTATTTTCAAAGTCCTCCTCTACATCTCTGTCTTTCAGTAAATTCTTCAGGCCAGTTTTTGTAATCTGTACTTGGGTAAGATATTATTTAGATTTCGGGTTCTATTACACAACTAAAATACTCTCCAAAGTTAGAAAAGTAGTTAAGAATTTGAGCAAACTGATGTTTCACTCAGGATTGAGGGAGCAGCTGTTTCTGAAAGACAAGGTTGTTTGATGTCAGTAGTCCCCTGTCAAGCATGTCCCTCCTTTGGTGGCCTCTTTGCCTTCCACAGCAGTGATTTATGTGGGAACTGTACAGTTTTTCAAAACAATTGATTATAGTTACTTGAAATTGTGTAAATCTGGAAATTTGTCCATAGACAGAATTCTTACAGATTTTTGCCACCATGTTTTTTGTAATACATAAAGAAACACTGAAATGGTGGTTTTGCTTTCAGACAGTAAAGAGGTACGGATAATCTATTTTTTCCTAGATTTATCTTTAGGAAAAATTGAGAAAATCAATCATTAGTATTCTGAAATCCGAGGGTTTATCTGTTTTGAGGCATTACTGGTGAAGAGGTTATATTTGTTTTATTCAGAATGCTTGTTGTTGAAGGGAAAAACCCATAAATATGAAAATGTCATTTCTTACAATTGTATGCTCTTAATACATACAGGGATGTATGTTCTAGACTACATCCCAATTTTCTTCTAGTTGCATGGTGAATGTATAATGACTATATAGAAACCATATTGTTGTCACTAGCAGAAATTATTCTGCTTTGGTGTTTTCATTGTAGAGAAATAAGAAAAAACTTGAACATTCCCATCCTGTCCCCTTCAACCATTAATAGTTCATTTCAGGCTGTTTCCAGCTAGCAGTAGTCAGCTTAACTTTATATCTATTTTGGGATGTGTACGTGTGTATGTATTTTCAGCTGATGAATTTTTTTATTGTCATTTGTAATTGCAGATAGAAAAATGCACATGTCCTGTTTTTAAAAGCTGATGTCAGTATCACTTAGAAATCATCAAGGTACTTAAAAACTATGTCAGAGGAAGTTAGTTAACCATCTAATGTCAGTCTGTGGTCCTCTGTTTCTTTTGGAACAGTTGATTGTGTTGATGCTGAAAATGAGAAAACATTTTACTACACTGTTTTGTCACTTGATTAAATATATGGATGGTATTTATAATAAAATACATAATATTTGCTCCTTAGCTGCTCAACTGTTGTAATTGACTGTTCAAATTGTGAAGTAAGATATGTATTTAAATAATTTCTGTGGTGAATGTGAACAACAAGAAAGCAGGTTGACTTATGTGTATTTCTTAGTGGTCTCCATTTCCTGTTCAGTAGTTAAGTTACAAAACTGGTATTTGGCTTGCAAGTCTTAAATGCATGCTCTGAACATGTACAATGATACTTATTTTACTGTTGCTTTCAGAGCAGAATCTGTGGCTTTTTGTGTGAAAGAAGGAAAATTTAAAAGCTGCACTAAAGAAAAAGGAATTGTACATATAAAAATGGGAAGCACTGTAGTGAATTTGATTGTATTCTTAATGATAGAATTAGGGGAGACAATGCTTTTTCGAAGGTCCTGTGTCTGATTAGTGTGGCACTGAGGAAAATTTGACTTGTCTTCTGTGACATTAAGTTTGAGACCTCTGGCAGTAAATAAAATTTCTGTCAGTAAAAGAGAATTAGCAGCTGTTCTACAAAATATGATGACAGAGTAAGAAGGACTGACATTTCTTGCTGTGTGACTGTTTCTTATGGCTGTGATTTTCTCCCTGCACTTAAAGACTCAGCTATGCATGCTTGGCTGGATCTGGTGTCCATTAAAAGGAGTGAGACTCGATTAACTTCGGGTTATCAGATAATGTAAAGGATGGCAGGTTGACCCCACTTCCTTCCTGAGGGTTGACCACACTTCCATATCTGCTAGAAATTTCCTTTGAAGACCAGTTTTACAAAGTGCTTTGGCTGACTTAGTTAAAATACAGAATTTCTTTTCCACATTGCTTTCTCTTGTGTACAAGTTGTTCAAAATTAACCCCACATCATAAATCACAAAGTATTCTACTCAGCTACAGCTTATCTAATGGGTTAGTAGGCGCCCTCTTTTGTCTCTAAAAACGGAACAGAAGAATTGTATGTCTTTTTTTCTCTTGTTTGTGTACATGTAAATCTGTGTTAATGATAGTTATGTATTTATCTTTGACTTTTAAAATGTATCCTGACATTGAATTTTAACAGTGCATTGTGCCTTTTAAATGTTAAATCCATGCAAATTGTCTTTAGTTTGAAAATTATTTTATCACTCAGTTAACATTATTGCCTTGGGCTGCCATCTCATGTTTTTCCTCTGGCAGTCAAAGAGCAGGTCTGGTCCTTGCTGGAGAGTTTATTTTGCTCTCTTTTCATAATTGGTTTGAGTTTCTCTTTCCTCTGTTAGCTAGTTCCGAAGTGCAAAATGTAGAAGAGTTTGGTTTATTGCATCAGATTGCGTTTGAGAGGTCACTCCTGTAGAACTTTACCCACTCTAAATTCAGATCCTGTGTACTCTTGCTTTTCAGATCTGGGAATGTTAAAGGTGGTTCTTTGATGGCTTGTGCATTTTCTCCCAATGGAAATTTCTTTGTCACTGGATCATCAAGTGGTGATTTAACCATTTGGGATGATAAAATGAGATGCCTGTGTAATGAAAAAGCACATGATCTTGGCGTTACCTGCTGTGATATTTCTTCACATCCAATATCTGGTTAGTTATTCAACTCATCAGGGGAGGAACATTTAAAAAAAGAGATACTTTATTTCTCCCTAGCTCTTGTTTTCATATTCTTTTTGCCATTGGTGCTCAAGATACAAATGATCTTGTGAAGAGCTGATATTTTAGAATATTCTCAATATTCTTAAGTAAAGGTTGTGGTCAGGTTGGTGGCAAGGAATATACTAGGTCAACAAACTAGGTGATAACTTTGAGTAGCTAATTACCCTGTGGCAGACAAGGGTTTTAGAAGATGCAGCACTTGATTACCATTCCCACTTGACTCTTTCATACTTTGGTTCCCAAGGAGCAGGACTGGATTAAAACAATGCAGAGAGCTGTAAACCTAATAAGCTAAATGCTTGAGCTGTGGAATATGAACAGATAGGCTGTTTTGCTGCACCTGACTTAGAGGAATTTGGGAGAGTAGTGAGCCCAGAATCTTCTGGGTTCCACTAAGATGTTCAAAAATCTCAGAGCTGTTTTAGCATTTGACCAGATAGCCCTTTGCTTCTAATGGAGGTTAGGAAATTGTGCAGAAGCCTCATTGTCAGCTTTAGGAAGTAATGCAGCAACTTGACTTAACAACCGTGTGTGTATACTTTCGTGCTTTCCAGATCTACTATTGAGACAAATTGATCTTCATCGAGACATTTAGGCTTTTGTTTTCAGAATACACAAGCTGCCCTTTCAAAGGTCCCAAAAGTTATAACTGAGCAGCCACTTGCATCTTCAAGTGCTGAACCCAGCAATAAGTACTGCTGTCTGTGTACCACCTTGTCTTCGGAGGTGGTGCAGAGCAGGAAGAAAACTGGAGAAGAAAGCAGGACAGAAACAGGAGGAAGCTGAGGAGGAAAGATGTGAACATACATTTCAGAACAGAGTTAGTGACTGACAATACCAAATCAAACAAATGTGTGTCCACTGAAAGGTATATGATCTTGGTGAAAATACTACACAAAAAAACCTCCATTTTGAACTAGGAGTCGCGTCTGAGGGCAAAAAACGTGTTGCAGCTGAAACAGATCAGAGTGTAATTTCCACCACTCCCTTTCATATTGAGATTATTTTCTTGGTCTAAAAATTACATGACCAGCCCTTCAGCCTTCTGCCAAGATAAAGTGAAACAGGCAGCAAAGCAGGTATTTCCTACACTGTGGATTTGTTCTGGCTGCTTTATGATCATTCTTGACGTTTTAATCCATATATTATTGAAAGTCAACATATTTCCTTTTCTGTGTTGTTGTTTAATCATCAATGGTTGAACCTTCTGGGATCTTTGGCAGATTTAACACATTATGAAATGCATACAAGTAGTGCTTATCCAGTACAATTAGAGATAGTTTTAAATTGAGACTCTCTTTACCTGCTTGATTAAGAGCAAGTTTTGATCCACAGTGTCTGATAGGTTCTTTGTGCTTTAGGCTGTAAAAAGTTCTTCTGCCTCTGAAGTGGATTCATTCGCAGTTGCCTAGGAGCTCATGGGATCTAGAGCAGTTGTGGTGGAGTTTGCCATCTTAAGGAATATAGGTCAGGTAAGGAATAGAGTTAGGCTCCTGAACTTTAGGAAGGCAGACTTCCAGGTCTTCAGGGAGGTTGTCAGTGGGATCCCCTGGGAGACTGCCTTCGGAGACAAGGAACAGAACAGGGTTGGCAGATCTTTAGGGAAGATCTCTCTAATCTACTGACTACTGAGTGCAAGAGTCAGCGATCCCCAGGAGTCAGAAAGGGGCAAGGAAGGCGAGAGACTGGCATGGCTGAGTCAGGAGCTGCTGGTCAAACTAAAAGGCAAGAAGCAAATGTACAGGCAGTGGGAACAAAGACATGTAACCTGGAGAAAGTATAGAGATGAATTACGATTGTGTAGGGAGGGGGTGAGGAAGGCCAAGGCAAAGCTGGAACTGAACCTGGCAAGGGGGGCAATGTTCACAGCCTCTCACCCACCAGCACCCCCAAGTCCTTCTTGGCAGGGCTGGTCTCCACTGTTCATCCCCCAGCCCAGACTGTAATCGGGGATTGCCCCAATCCAGGTGCTGCACCAGCACTTGAGGTTCCCATGGGCCAGCGCTCGAGCTTGTCCAGGTCCATCTAAGGTCCTCCCAGGTCCCTGTCCTTCTGATGTGTCACCTGCACCACTCAGCTTGGTGTCATCTGCAAATTTGCTGAGGGTGCACTTGCTCCCTTCTTGCTCCTTATTAAATATCTTAATGAAGATATTAAATAGCACTGGTGCCAGCACAGAGCCCTGAGGGACACCACTGGTCCATTGGGATGCTGAGCCATTGATCACTACCCTCAGGTTGCAACCATCCAACCACTTTCTTATGCATCTAACAGTTCATTCGTGGAACATGATAATTCAGAAATGTTCATAGCCACTGAATCAAGAGGGGAAAGCTATAAAACTGTTATTGTTGTATTTCACACTTAATGCAGTATTTACTGAGTGTTTGGCTGGACTGCAGTCATGAAATGTCAGTTTATAAAAATGAAAAGTTGAACATGTAAAAGTATGAAAATTCCCTGTCAGATATGCTCAAATTTTGTACATGCATATGTGGTTAAATTTGAAAATTACTGAACTGTAGACAGAATGGATGTAACCATATAATTTAGGTTAAAAGACTCTAGCAGTGTAGTCAGAGGAATCAAACATTTACCATCAAGAAAACTTAAAACATGAGCACAGCTCTGGTCTTTATCTACTTATTCAGGAAAGAGTATAACGATACCTATTTCTTACATCCAAACAGTTTTAGAACTTCTCCAATGATTTTTATGCTGATGTAGTTTACTGATCTGCTGTTATTTTCAATGCTTCTGACTCCCATTTATATATTTTAATTTTATCAGATAGTGAAAATGGATTCAAATACTTCCAGATGGCTTCTTGTGGACAAGATAATCAGATCAAACTCTGGCTTATTTTGTTTGCAGATTTCTTAGGTTTGTATAGAAATGTTTTTTGAATATACCAATGTCTTAGGTCTTTAGTGACAATTTAAATTGAAAATCCAATTTATGCTACTGGATTCACAGACAAACTAACCACAAGTTGAAAGTTTTCTTTTAATTATTAGCTGGAGAACAGCTAAGGCATTCAGCACTTTGTGATGCTGCGCCATGTAGATTTTATTTAGCAACTATTTATCAACAAGTAGTGAAAGTAAAGATTTTTAAAAAACTCTACTATGGCCTTTCAACAGGTTGATAGGTTGAAACCTCTTAATCTGCCTGGCCAGGGAGAGGTTTGCTTTCATGTTTCAGTGTATCCTGGGCCTTGAGTAAGAGCTGGAGAAGAGAAAACAATGTTGGCTCCTGCAAAAACTGCATTGTAGAGACTAGATAAATCACAAAAAATATCTTCAGTGGGTACTTTTTTGTAATCTTTTTTATATAAAAGTATGTAAGGATTAATATTGTGTGTACAGATACACATTTAATTATCTAAAATCTTGTGAGACATGCTAAGACTACAAAGTGAGAGAGTTGGAGATATTAAAAGGGGAAGTTGTCTCTGTGATCTTTTTATCCCCTTTCTTGTAAACAGTATGTCACAGAGTCACATCTTTGGGCTTCTTAAAGCAGCTTGTGTTATACCTTGTCAAATATGGCCATATGTAATAATATACTTTTTGTATTTTTAGGTGTTGAGTTAAAATATAAATGCACACTGAATGGGCACTCTGCTCCAGTTCTGGCTTGTGCATTTTCGTGTGATGGACAGATGATAGTCTCGGGGTAAGCAGCACCTTGTTGAAATGTCTGGCTGTCCAGGTTCGTGCTTCAGAATTGTGAAACAGAAAGTTCAAAAGAGATGAAGACTTCTAAATATTTATTATCAATAATTAAGGGATACTTCTGTGGCCTCTAGAGCTGTTGAAGTGTCTTTACAATTGGTCTGTGTCTTGTAGGTGATTGAGTTTGAAATCTTGGGTTGTGGAAAAGGTTAATGGAACAGTTTCCTTTTCCCTCTCTGCGTCATTTTAATGTCAATGTGGTTTTTTTTAAGGTCTGTGGACAAGTGCGTCATAATTTATGAAACTGTAAGTATAGCATAATACAAGACTATTTGTTGCGTTGTTGTCTTCAAATATCAGCACTGCTTCTGCAGTGTCTTATAAATGAAAAAATATTAAAGGGTACAAATGATATTAAGCCAAAATATTTACTGTGATTTGGGGGTAGGAGGGGAAGGAGTCTAAGGAAAAATGTCTCCTGAGAGTTGATCAGTCTTTCCGACTTTTTATTTACGTTGTGAGGATTTGTCAGTTGATTTCTCTGCAGTAGGGTATTACTCAATTAATTCCATACTTACAAGTATTACAAGATTCATATTGAAGTGGAAGGATTTTTTGTTATCCTAACTTTAGCTTAGCTTCCAAAGCAAGGAGGACTGTACCTTTTGACATAAAATCAGGAATGGTGATCATAGAAATTCTGTAGTTAGTTATATGTAGAGTGCACCTAAAATAGGAGCATAATAAAGAAATCAAGAAAATTTTTGTATGATGTACAATGTCTTTAAAACACATTGTTTAAGCATCTTCTATAATAATGTTATGTCCTTTGTGATTCACCTGTAAATGGTATATATACTTTTAGTACTTTATAGTATTAAAAATAAAAATTTTGCTGAAAATGAAGGATGAACAAATTTTAATCTTCTTCAGCTTGCTCTGCACATACCTATTGTATTGATACAATTTTTAAATTAGTGTTGAAGTTTTTCACCCAAATCACTAATATGATACCTGCATAGTTTTTGGCCCAGTTATTTTAGTAGTTTCAAGTTTAGACAGGTATGTAAGAAGTCCTCTAGAGTTTGCGAGCCTCAGAAAATTGAAAGATGAAGGAAACCAGAGCCTAAGTATTTCTTAATGATGTTCATCAGCTTTTGTGGCCTCAGGTTTTTATCAAATGGGACAATAACTTGTCTAGTTGTAAAATTCTCCTTTTGCGATATACTCAAAACCTGCCTGGACACCTGCTCTAGGTGATGCTGCATTGGCAGGGGGGTTGGACTAGATGATCTCCAGAGGTCCCCAGCTGTCCTGTGATTCTGTGGGGAAAAGTGGGGACAATAAACCTATGTGAGAGAGAGAGATTTCAACCTATATTAGGGCACTTTGATCATGTTGGACAGCTCAAAATACTGGAGTGCTGACTGATCAATTAGTGATTCAGAATAACTTTGCTCATCATCTTTCCAACCTGTCTGTACCTGTCAAAGAAATAGTATTTTCTATAGGAGAAAACTATTTTCAATAATAAGTTAAAACTGCCAAAATTCAGGAATTTAGTTTTTTGTTTGTATTTGGTGGCCAAATAGGTGTGGTTAATTATTGGTTCAATTGAAGGACTGTGGGTTGACCCCCACAATGACCCTTTTGGTCATTTCTAATGCAAGATTTGTAGAAGAAATGCCTTTATCTACACAACCAACCAGGCAATATGGATTTAATTCAGGTAGTGTTTCTGGCACTGTTCTCCCTGCATGTTCCATGCTGGCTGATTGTGCAGGGTAGCAGTGCTCCAGGGAGTCGAACAGGGGCTACAGGCAGGAAATTCAAGTTGCATTTCTGACTCTACTGCTGATCAGCTTCGTCAAAGTTGTGTAATTTCTCTGAAGGTAACTTCTGTCACCTTTCAAGAAGCAAATTCCCTGTTTTGAAAGGAAGCATACAAGTGAAGAAACACTTCTTTTATTCTTTAAGATTTAAAATCATAAAAACTCTTTTTACAGAGTACTGGCAATACCCTTCATACTTTGTCTCAGCATACCAGGTAAGAAATCAGCATGATTATTCTGTTTCATAAATAAAAAATCCTTTTCTTGTGAATTTTCAGACTTTTTTTGTATTTGTAGATATGTTACAACTTGTGCTTTTGCACCACATAGTCCCTTACTTGCCACAGGCTCAATGGATAAAACTGTGCACATATGGCAGCTTGACGTTAAGCAACCCTGTGCAGGTCAGTGTGTGAATCTGTTCTTTAAATTCAAAACATCATCTGAAGATGCAAAAATCCCACATTCTTACCTGCACTTAATGTGTAACCTCAGGATTGTGTGCATGTTTTTTATCTTCTGATTGACCCGATTAATGCCCAAAAGAAGTATTCTCTTTTTGTTATTTTGTAAAGAAAAATAGACTAGACTTGTCTTAATTTTATTAATTTGCTGTATCTGTTTTTCTGATATTTGGAATTGCTTATTCTCTGGACAGCATTTAAGAGATGAATATTATTGCCAGAGACTGAAATACTAAAAGACTGAAAAGAAAGACTGAAAGACTTCTTGGACACCTGTAATTTGTGACAAGTTGAAAACACGCTAATTGCAAGTGTAATTATCAGTTAGAAATGCACCTCACCAGTTGTTATAGGTGAAAAACTGATTGTACAAATGACATTAGTACCATTAGTATAGGATAAGTAATGGTACAAATTACTTCGGCACCTAAAATTTGTAGAACAAAGGTACGTAAGTCTTTGTTCAAAGCACAACAGTAAGTTTGGACTTTGGTGTGCCCTTTAAGGAGGTGCAAGATGATTCCAGTGTCTGCTAAGACTTTTCTGGTTGTTTGTTCAGTTCAAATTTGATGGAAGTGTAGGCATCTAAGCAATTAAATTCCTCTAAACTTTGAAAACTGATAGGTAAAAGGCAAACCCCACTTATTGCCCTCCCTCACGAAGTCATGTCAGATAAGCATTTGTTTTACTAGATGTGAAAACAGCATCCATTAATGACGTTGTTTCTTTGAACTGAGAATTTCATTTTTGGTTGTTTTATGGGGGTTGTGGTGAGCTATTTTTGTGGGGAAGGGGGGAAGGTATTGTTTGTTTGTTTTTAATATGGTGTTTTGTTTGTTTGTCTTGTTTTTAACTTTCTCATTTCCAAAGGAGATACTGTAGAAAATGAAAGGAAGGTCGCTGTTGAGGCCTGGTCAGAGGACGATGTTTCAGCCTGGCTCTGTGCACAGGATTTAGCAGACTTTGTTGGACTTTTCAAAATGAATAATATTGATGGCAAGGAACTACTGAATCTTACTAAGGAAAGTCTTGCTAATGAATTAAAAATAGGTAAGGGTATTAAAATCCAAATAGTTTTTAATCCCTAGAGTACTTTGAAATGTTGGAATGAAAGCAAGTTAGGAGTTCCTTACATGGATTTTTTTTTCTCCCTGAAATGCCTTTTTAATTTCATTTCCAGGGCTGTTAAAAAAACCCTAATATTACATAGTCCACAGTATTCCTTTTTTGTGTGTGTGTTTGCTCATACCTGGAGACATACAATGCACTTCTACTAATGATGCTGTTAAGTGGTCTTACCTGATTTTGTTTCTATTTTCCTTTTTTGATCTTGTATTATTAAGCTGTGGAAACGGAATTTCAGCTTTTCTCTATAACTGATGTTTCTCACTTTGGTAAATAGGGTGGCCTATAGTTTTTCCTATCAGTCTGCAAAAGTGCCATGTTTAGAATTGCGTGTGTTCACCAACCTTGAATCAAACAGTGAAATTCTTAAGTGTGCAACTGACGATAACTTTTGGCAAGGATCAAGCAAAGCTTGCCTGCCTCAGGCACTTTCTAATACATCGGGTTCATACGTTGTCCTGTTGCTTTATTGCAAAACTGATTACATTTTAGAAGGAATCATAAGGAAGCACCATATTAGTTATTGTTCATTGCAGGAAGACTGCTTCCTTCCTTTTTCGTTTGTGTGTGTGTGTGTGTGTGTGTGTGTGTGTGTGTGTGTAATTGGTCTATATTGGATCGTATTATCTCTGTGTATCAGCTGTCTTTGTTGAAGTCTAGAAATAACAGAGATGTTGGGAATCCGTCAGGAATTGTCATCCATGAAAGGCACTTGGCTTCCTCAGTTTATGCAAACATTTTCCTTAGCATTGAAGTAGCCTAAAACTTTGTTGCAGCAATTGCCAGCTGAGGTTAATCAGATAATGCTGACTAGAAAGTTCTGTGAGAACAGAATGGTGTGACCAATGGCCTGCTACAAAGAGAGTTCTCTGTGGGGAAAGAAATCAACAAAGGCATAGAAATTATGGCCTCATATATCTGACTTGAAAAATTGCTCTCTATCTGCCATAGCTCAAGCATTTACAAAGTAGGAAAATACTATCTGCCTAAAATGAACAAGATTTTCAGTGTTACTCTAATTCCCATTTAACTAAATTTTAGAAGTCTACCACCATACAAATGCTTGAATGATCATGTCTTTTCTCTCCTTGATAACCTGTTTTCTTTGCTCCGAGAATGTGACATAAGATCTTGCTAAAGACTTCTAGAAGTTTTTTACAATCTTTGCAGTTTGGAGGACATCAGTGTTCTTTAAAACAAACCAGGCTCAGGCATCTTTGTTGTGCCTTTGTAAGCCCTGGACAGCAGCACTGTAGAGCAGGTGCAGTGTAACTGAGGTGGGTATGAGCAGGTGTGTGGAACGCCAGCGTGAAGGCGAAGGGAGATCCAGTGTGTTGGAGGTGCTGGCAGCACCTGTGCACAGCTGTACCTTCCCACGGGCACTGCTGTGTCCCATCCCCAGGGCCAGCCCTGCAGTGTCCCGTGCCAGGCTGTGGCTGCAGGGCAGCCCTGCTCTCGCACCGTGGGAGTCGAGTGCGTGGCCACCAAAGCCCTGCTCTGCCATGGTTCTGCTGCACTTGCACTGGTTTTACTGGTGGTTTTCATTACTCCCCCAAGTTCCTGTTGCACAGCAGGAGAGATGGCTTGTGACAGAGCTGACTGGAATGGGGGCCAGAGCTGGCTGCAGGCTTTTGGTTTAGGAGGCTGGTGAGATGGAGACGTGTCTCCTTTAACACAGCTGCTGACAATTTCAAGACCTCTTTGCCTTACCTGTGCTGTCCACTTCATGTACAAATAATTTTTCAGAATCTCTAGGCCGGCGCAGTACAGTTCTCCAGAAAATTGAAGAACTAAGGATGACAATGATTTCGGTTTCTGTTCCTGTTCCTGATGAGTTCCTATGTCCTATAACAAGAGAGCTTATGATCGATCCTGTCATTGCAACAGGTATGTCTTTAAATGACATGGATTGAAGCTTTACTTGAGGGTAAAGATATAGGCCCATTTTTGTGTTCCCACACCTATCTTACCATCAGGCTTAGAAAGATAAACTATTCTAAACAGCTGTTGCAACAGAATTGTGATAAATGTTTAATCTGCTGAATTACAGCTCTGATATGGAGAAAAATACTGTATCAAGCACCTTTTTCCTTTTTTTAATGTGCCTCCCTTTATGTGCCTTTGTAAATATAATTACAAGCCTAATTACAGTGTTGGCTAAGTAAGTGCAAAGTGAAATTGTGCATTCAGTGGGGCAAAAAGCAAGCAATCCAACCAACCCAACCTGTCCTCCCCGCCCCCGCAAACCCCAGGCTCATTACTATGCTTAGCACACCATCTAAAGGGCACTTAAAAGTTTATACAGAATGAGACTCCTTTAAATTCAGCAAGCCCTTGGAACTGTGATATGCCAGGAGCATAAGATGTTATGTAGTTGAAACATTTTATGAAGAGCTAGTGTTTTGTAGTTCTATTCTTGGGGGCCAAGGGAAGAAGGAGCATACAAGCATCAGAAGATCAGTATAATTTTTTTTTGATGCTCTGTAAACAGTGACTAACTTCATCCAGTTCTGAGGTATTAGGGCAGACTTCTGAGAATTAAAATGGCCAAAATATGAAGACATCTGCTAACTGCTGGAGTGAGACAGAGTATAGACCTGTGTTAGAGGAGGGGCATAGGGCACGGGTTTGTATTCCACCAGAGATATTCCTGGGTGACTGACACTTAGCTAGGGCCTAATTTCTGTTCTTTAAGGATCAGCTTGTTCAGCTACCGACTCTAGGAGCCAAAGTCCTGAACCTGGCCAGGTGCTGCCCTCTCTCTTGGACAGGTGCAGCTCAGGGCTGGGTCAGCCAGGTGGACAAGCCCCCTGTTCAGCACAGCAGCAGGCTTTAGCTGTGTTAGGTAACTGATGGTATTGCGCTTTTACTTCACATTATGGATCATTCAAACTGAAAATAAAGTCTTATTTAACATGTGCATAATATATTTTGGTGCTTTGCAGGCAGAGATAGATACATGAAATTAGCCTGAACTGTACCCACAGTATCCATGCTGTATTATCCACAGTAAAGATTTCACATACAGTGTACTTATTCTAGATCTCAATTTTCCTGTTTGGGTGTATTTCCTTACTTCCCTTTTACATGTAAACAGCTAACATCCGCACAGTGCCCAAGCCGCTGTAATATGAGCTTTTGTTGATGGTTTCTTTGCAGATGGCTATTCCTATGAAAGGGAAGCAATGGAAAACTGGATCAGCAATAGACGATCTAGTCCCATGACGAATCTTCCTCTCCACTCTCTTATGCTCACACCAAACAGGACACTAAAAATGGCCATTAGTCGCTGGCTAGAGACTCAGCAGAAATAGTTAAACCACTTAATTTTGAAGTTGTTTGCTAAAATTAATTGAAATTTTATGCAGCTGAAGGAATGAATTGTATCAGAAACGAATGGAAAGAAAGTTCTGCGGCTGGTTCAGCCTTCACTGGTGGAAACTCCCAGAAAAACTTTTTTAAGTTCCTGGTAGTTCTACTTTGTGGTATTTCTGTTTAAGAATGAAGTACTCAAACTCAGTTTTTCAAATAAAGTTTTCTTAAAATCTTTACTACATTTATGAGTTTTGAGTCTTCATCTTGCTAAGTCAGTCTTTCAGAAGGTAAGAAATAACAAAGTATAGGATCTGTATTTTTTTTTTCTACTCTAACAAACCAAAATGTGTCTGTCTTTCTCTGTTCCCCATTACTGGACACGTAGTTGGAAAAGCTGGGAGAGAGTTTCTCCTGTAACCATCAGGGACTGCGTCTCATCCCACAGGTATATTAATAATCTTTATTTTGTAAGGAAAGAGTACAGTAGCTGTGCAAAAATAGAACTACAGGACAAGACTAATATAGGACTTGTACAAAATATCAAAGAAACAGTAAACAATAAATAAGCTAAAGTGTAATGATGCCAACTGCAAAAGGATGTGTAGAGCTGGGTACAGCCATTTACAATGTACACAGAACACTGTAATCAAGCATGATGGGAAGAGTATAAAGCTGAGCACTCCAACTGAATTGCACTCATAGGAATGTCACTGCAGCCATTCATTTTCAGAAGGTTCTTGCCAATTAAAAAAACTCATTTCCTCAAAAAACCAACTTCTCAACTTCATCCTGTCATGCAACTGCACATATGCTTTTCCTCAAACTTTCACGTTCACTCCATCCCTTTCTTGGGTTTCCCATAGAAACATTTACTAAGCATTTAGCTGTTGTACCTTTTCACAAATAAACAATAAATCATTTTGCTTTAAGATAGCACCCAAAGGTGATTAGATACCCTATATAAAGTGCGATTATTGTTAATAGGCCATAATAATGTGTTCTTCAGTGCAATAACCAATATGGTCAAAGCCTCTCAATACACATGCAAATGTCACTCATTTTATTTGATTTCTTCTAGTTACTAAAAATAGTTATATTTACATGTCAAAGCATGGCTGCTTATAGTTTACTCATACACAAATTATTTATGCTTCCTAAATGTACATCATGCAACTCAAATTAGATCCCACTAGAAAAGTGATAAAATACTTTGATTTAAAAAAAAATGCATGCATGTACAGATCTGAGTATTCTGCAGCAGATTATCTCCCTTAGCTCTGCTGTGAGACATCAGCACTTAAGCATTTGAGAGGCACGAGTACTATGTGTGAGATGCAAGAGAACCAAAAGCCAAGATTGAAGCCCTATGTGAAAGGAAAAACTTATTAAATGGTAACATGTAATGGAAAGGATTTCTCTGCTTGAGCTCCTAGAACAACCTAATTGAGTCTTTCTACACGAATTTGTTTTTCCAGTTAGTGTCACTGCCCTGTGACGGTAGGAACAGTTGGAAGTGGTTGTATCCCATTAAAGACTGCTCTCTGGGACCCAGCCATGCCCAGCCAGTGTTTTGTAGAGCAGTCAGACCCTGTGCTGTTTTGAGCCAGCTCTACCCTGTCAGTGTACAGAACAGTATTTATACATTTGATTCAATGAATGATCGCTTTGGTTTTGCCGTGGTGACGTGACTGAGGTGGCCATCCTGAGTGCTGTGGGATGGCAGTTTGGCTACAGCATCGGGGTATGAATGAAAACCTTGGCTGGGTGATCTGCTGTCTGTACAGTGGGGAGGGATTTGGCACATGAACTCCTCAAGTTCTTTTCCTTGCACGCTGCTCTGGCTGCCATCTCCTGGGGCAGCACTGGTAGAGGATGCTTTAGTTGAGTAGTGTTTAACTGAGAACTGCTCCAAGTTTGAGGGCTGAATGCCTACAGAAGCAATGTTTGTGGATAGTCCATCTGATGCCTGAGAGTGCCAAGTGCGACTAGATTGTGTGTTTTGCTGCTGAAACCTTGCAGTCTTGTCCATGATTCCCATGAACGGGGTATTGCGAGGTCGGTGCTCAGTACCCTGAGCTTGACTGACGTTGGTCTCCTTGAGTCGAACATCTGGGCCCAGCCCCTTAACACTGCCTGAAAAACTGCTGGCAGAAGTGAGGCTGCTTGTTGAGCTGGCAAGAATCACACTACTGGATGGAGAGCCAGAAGAGCCACCACTGGGTACAGGGCTTTGCTGCCTTGAGTCACTGAAATTCAGTGGAGCAGAGGCTGTTGATGTGTCGACAGGTTTAGATTTACTGGCAAAAGAATGAGAAGAGAGAGTCTCATGATGCTGTGGATGTGAACGCTGGCTGGACACAAACTTCTCATTGTACAGTTCAGCAGTGGGATCTGTGGAAATGCTTCCAGCTGACAGTGTGCTTGTCCCATCCACATGCTGACTTCTAGAGTGCCGGATTGGCAAGGGACTGTGGGGAAGATGCTGCAAAGACGATTGTGTCTTGGTGCTACATTGACTGCTTCCTGGTTTAGATCCAGGCTGGATGGAGCTCAGATGCTGATTAGTTTTAACAATCTGTGCCTGCTTTGTTGGCTGCATGATCAAGCCTGGCTCTCTCAGGTACTTACTGCTTGTTCTGCTTTGAGGGGACACAGACTGAGCTTTCTGAACAGCTTCTTGAAGGGTCCTGCTAAATAATGGAGCAGCTGAGGAACACTGCAGCCTTTGTGGAGGAGAAACAGATTCACTGGGGTGTGGCAGCTCATCTTCCCTGTCTTGAATATTAAAATTATCATTCACACCTGGTACAATGCCCTCCTCCTCATTATCAGAGTTGTTGGTTTGTTCGAGTAGCTGTGGAGACTGATGCTTCTGTTGCTGTGTTCTCTGGAACTGTTTGCATTCCTCTTCCACCCGAGCCAGGAGACGTTTTATCTCCTGATTGCTGGGACACAGCTGAGTGGCTTCCCGTAGGTCAGCAAGAGCAGCAAGTAGTTTTCTGTTTAGGAGGAAATAAGTAAACAATGAAAACTGGGGCAAATCTGAGTCCCAGCATTGCCTACTACTAATCCACCTCCACCCAGGCAGCAAAATATCCCAATTTGTTGTTTCCTGCTGCAGGTGGTGCAAATTAGAACCGGAAGTTCTTCATCTCAGGAAATTCTTAACTAGGGTGGAAGTGCAGACCCGACCCTAAGCCCTTCTCTCCAGTATCCTGACACCCCATGCAGGCAGGCAGGAGAACTCTCTGCTGGGAACACCAGGAACTGACACTTTGTCTCACAAGCTCTTCACAGTTACCTCCGGAGTAGGGAACCTGCTAAACTCTTCTTCATGACCATCAGTTTAGAAAAGACATGGTCAATCAAAAAGGCACCTCTTCCTGTACTTCAGCTACACCACTATAGTTTGTTATTCTTCCAACCAAAACAGATAGTTCCTTCTCTCTCCCCTTGTTTTTATCTTCAACTGCTAATGATTCATCGTGTTCTGTCCTATCAAAGCAGCCAGTAATAAATCATAAACTTGGCAATAAATAATGAAGTGCTGGAGTTGGGTGGCACACTGCTGGCCACGTTCTGCTGAGTCATGTGGAGCAGCAGACTCATTCACTGTTACACGTAAAATAATCCCTCTTCAAATCAATTTGTTACTTTCTGGACTGCCTTGTAAGTACTTACAGAGTATTCAATATTGCTATTTGGATGTGGTTGGCTTTATCTGATAGAGAGACCTAGTACAGATGCACAATGCAATAAAAAATAATTTCTTCTTTGCAAATTTGAAATAGAACTAGCAGAAAAGAGTAAGTTATTAAAAATGCTAGGTTAAAAAATATCTGTGCAGACAGATGCACAGAATCAAACAATACCTGCTGTTCCTCTTGGCTCTTGCTCTGGCATAATAGGCTTCATAACACTTAGGCTTCAGATCCAAGGCTTTGGTAGCAAACTCTTCAGCCATACCAAAATCCTAATAAAGGATCAAACACACTCGTTACACAGTGTGTGTACACAGCCAGAGCAAGCTCCCAGCTCTGGGTCGTGCTCTGGCTCCAGGAGCACAGGCTCCTGCCCCACTCAGCAAGAGCAGGTATTTGCTCAAAGCACACACGGGCACAGCCATGGCACCTGGTTGTGCTGTTTGGTAACAATGGGTGGTGGCAGTGTGTTCCATTCAGTCTTTTAAAAGTACCACAAAGATCCAGCAGTTCATAGTTCCAAAATAACTGCATGATGTGAGACTAGCTGTAATAGATCCCCCATGGCAACATGCCCTTGTCTTATAAGCCACCTATTTATTGACTTCATAAAGCCCACGAACAGGATATAGTGAAAAGGACTCAAAATAGCACAGACAGAGGTCCACATACAATGCCAGTAACGCAGTCGGATGTAAATCTCAGATTCCCAATGCCAGAGAGGCAGCAGACTAATAGCAAGAGCTTACATTTGTTTTGCGGCGACATCGTGACAAGTTCAGGTATAAAGAAATTCTCAGTTCAGTGAAGGCTTTCATTTCCTCCCCAAGCCCTTCCCTTGGGAACTTCCTCAATGCATACTGATAGCGCTGTGCTGCTTCCTTCATCTTGCCTTTCTGCAAATTTTAGGGAACAAGAGGTTTTCCACAAACTTCTAATATTGCAATACTGTTGGAAAAAAGCATATTTATATTTGACATCTACCAAGAGGTGCCCTTCAAGTAGAAAACACAGAGACAGATTTTTTAAAAAATATGCACAGTATCAACTACACTGTCAGACAAGCACAGTGAGAGAACGTGCATGTTAACCAGAGTTTGTTTCTTTCTGAACTCAAAAATTTAGTGGTATTTGATGAGGATAAAACTTGCACAAATGCGTACTACTAGTAGCAAAAAAAGTAATGTATGAGTCTTGTTTTGTTTTAAACAGAGTGGTAATATTTCAGATTATATAGTTGAAAAGGAGGCATAAAGGCATTCAGTCTACCTTCAGGCAGAAGTCCAATGTTCTGCTGTCAGAAAAAAATAAAAATCTACCTACTTTATACAGCGTATTTCCTTCTTCCATCAGTTTCTGCAGAAGAATCAGGAGAATATCAGGTTTGGAGGTGGCCATTGCCCATGCTGCATTTCCTGCAAGTTAAATTTTAAGGGTCTCTGACAAAAAGGAAGAAAGTGTGTTTCTGCTGTCTACCACAGTAGAAAGCCTGGTGCTACTTCAGTATATATTCCACCTCCATGGAACTAGTATTACTATTATCATCATAATTAGGGTGTACATATTGAAAATGCATCTATGCCCCCACCTGCCCCCTCCAACGCCACCTGGACAATAGCCAGGTATTAAATGGTCTGATACATTTCACCCCGGTGAAGGAATGTATAAAAGTCACAATTAAATTCAGGCCTAAGTAAGGACCTGTATTTGATCACACTTACTACCCAAATAATATGAAATAATGATTGAAAGGTACTAAATGTTCAGTAGTTATCACATACACAACTGCACCACGTACTTGCCTACTGGTAATACATGACTAACATTTTTTTGGCCTATCCTTTGCAAAAATACACTAAATTCTACAGTTTACTAGAAGAATGTTATTTAAAAGTAAAACTTGTAATCTAAATAATTAATAGTGTCAGAATTATGTATCAATAATAGCACAATCATAATTTTCTTGTATTAAGGCAATATATTAAGGCAGAGTAACCATATACAATGACTCCTCCAGACCTCACCATCAGCACACATCAAAGAAGAAGCAGAATAAAAGTCCTTGCATTTCCTCACTTCTAAAGTGAGTCTTGTGTGTCTGCCTTTAAAGGAGATTGCTTCTCTCGGGTGGGCATCTGCAAACCAGACAGCCTACAAAAACCTGATGTTTTGAGTTAGTTAATCTACTTTACAGAAGTAACTAAGTGTCAGAGCAGAATCCAGTTGTTTCTCCTGGTGCAGGGCCATTTCACTAACCCAGCTTAGCTCCCTTTCTCAGCAGCATGATCACGACTGAGGTATTGCGGCAGCCAATCGCTCTGTCCAGCGGCCTCATGCCACTGTGGTCCACGTGCTCAATCATTGCTCCTTTCTCCACCAAATACTGCACCTGGGAGAGGAAATGAGACATGCCTTGTAACATGGCTTTTGGTAGGAAAGGCAGGCCAATGAAATATTTAAGGTACCACGTAATGTTCTTTGAAGCGCAATGAGCATGTGCTGCAGAGTAGAGTGCAGTGATCTAAGCCCCACTGAAGGCAGCCCAGCACCGGCAGGTGCAGGGAAGCAGTGGTTCTTTCCCATAACCATTACTTGCCCAAGTGCCACCAGCAGCGATCTTGCAAGGGAAGAGGCACCAACAGTTCTGCCCATGGACAGGTCCCACGACCCACAGCCACGGGCCTGCTCAAGGACCTCTTCACTGGCACTGTCCCTGTCCCAGCCTGGCCAGTGGCTGAGCACAGACCTACTGAAGGGATTGGTCTGGCCAGGGAAATGGGAGCTGGCACCACTCCAGGACAATGACCTGCAGCAAAATGCAGGGACAGGAAGGAGCCTGGACACCCCTCATTCCCCAGCACCCAGTGTCACCTGCAAAAACACACACAGTGTCTGAAAACTACCAAAGCCACTATGGAACCCGAGGGCTTATTTACAATTTCAAGTTATTTCAGACAAAGGCTGAATGGGACAACATGCTATAGTGAGTTACATGCCACAGCAGCACCTGAAACAGACCTTGTCTGTCAGGCTGCAGAAACAGAGATGTGAGTGTGAGAGGCTGCATGTGCTGTTCTGTCTAGTTCCTTGCTGACCTCTTGGATCTGTCCACAGTGCATGCAGACCTGAGTGTGCTCTTCCTCTTCTTACACTTCTTCTTGGGGTGTTTGCTCTGTGAAGGCACCAACTGACCAGGACCCTAAGAAGGGACCTCTGTGGGTCTGCAGCATAATTCTGGGTTTCTATTTCATCTAGAAAATTCCTTTCTGAGCAAACATTTTCACTGCAGTCAAGATGAGAGCAGTGTAACCATCTTGGCTATTTCCCCAGATTTCCTATTTTGGTAAGCAGTATTTTTTCTAGATTCTAAATTTTTATAACATTTTCTTGAATTTTCTGTTTTGTTATACTTACAATATCAGCATCCCCATAAAAAGCTGCCAAGTCTAGGGGTGTTCGTCCATTTTTGTCTGTCTGATCAGTTGTTGCACCTTTCTCTACTAAATACTGAACCACTTCCTTGTGGCCTTTCAGACATGCCCAGCTCAGAGCTGTGAGTCCTTCCTTGTCCAGAGATGAAATAGCTGCACCTGTAAAATGAAAATGAACTTTGTTATGAAGATTCTCTGTTGCTTAACTCACCCAGATGCAATCCCTGGTGCATCTGTGCAGCTGTAATCTGCTATTTATTTTCTACCTTCAGAAAGGAGAAATTCCACAGTGCTCAGATGTCCTTCACAAGAAGCCACCATCAGTGGTGTTCGGCCTTGCTTGTCACTTAAATTCACATCAGCCCCATGCTCCACTAGAAGTTTAGCAATCTGGAACAGAAAATATCAATTTAAAAATACATTCCTTGCACCAGTGGGGGTTTAGATTGGATGTTAAGAGAATTTCTTCTCAGAAAGTGCTGTCCAACCCTGGCACAGGGGCAGGGGTGGAATTCCCATCTGCCACATCCCTGAAGGGATTTAAAAGCCACATGAGTGTAACACTTCAGGGCATGGGTTAGTGGTGGCCTCAGCAGTATTGGGGAACAATCAGACTTGATGGTCTTGGAAGGCTTTTCCAATCTTACCAACTCTATGATTTTATGAAATTGGCAGGTATAGATTTCAGCCATAACGTCATGAACTTTTAAAAAAAGAGGACTACGGTGGTATTTATGGCAACCACTGAGAAATTCTATGTAGCTCAAGCCCTGACTCCAGTTCAAGGCCTTCTGACAGGAGAGGCCAGCATGAGGAAGGCTTCTGAATCCAAGGTTCTCTCTCTACACAGCAGCAGTATAAAATATCTGAAATCACCTCTGATCTTGTTCTAGAAAATAAAACATTTTAACTCATGTTATTTTTCAGGTTATAACTAAGACTGTTGTGAGGCCAATGTGCTTTTTAAGTTATTTCAAAGGATACAAAGGGTTTCGAAGTGAAGCTTCTGAGCACATCCCTCTGAAGCTGATGCAAACATATATTAGAAAATTGACACCAATTATTTTCAAAACTAGAGATGGGAGGAATCAGGGACCACTTCCCAGAGGATCCCCAGAGCTGTGCCAGACCTGCCAGTGGCCCTGCCGGACAGCGCAGAGGAGCGGGGGAACGCCTCTCCTGCTGGCTCTGCTCACGGCTGCTCCGTGCCCGAGGAGTAACTTGCACACTTCCAGCTTCCCTCTTCCTGCAGCAGCTGTCAGGGCTAGAGAAAGCATTTGCATCAACATCAGCTCTTAATGTCGAGCCTTGTTCAAAAATCCCCCTTTTAGGGAGTTCACTTCCTCAGTGAGTAAAGATTCCCAATGCATTATGCAAGGATTTCAATAAAAAACACTGACAGGAAAATACTGAAGAACAAAATTAATTTAGAAACAGATGTATGGCTTTTGGAATTCACTGGATTTGCAACAAGGGTTTTTCACAAGTGTAGGAACGAAGCACATCTGCTTCTCCAGGATGTGAGAGGCCACTGACCATCATGCCAATGCTGCTCCCCCACCCTCGGCTGTTTCCATGGAATGGAGATGCCACTTACAAGGCACCCCAGGGAACTGCAGTGCAGGCATTACAGTCTGCCTTAAAAACTACATTTGGCCTTTCCCAGATGTCCAAAGGCAGGTCTTTTCTTCCACTGCCTAATTAGAACAAATGAGGCTATGGCCCAGCATTTCCTGAAAACTAATGAGATTTAAACAAAAGTTCTCAGACAGAGAATCCCATAAAATTCCACACTAAAACTTAAGCACTGTATTTCCACAATTTTCCATTTAGTTAAAAAGTCAGTAATTTACAGTAATTTTAATATAAAATAGTCCTTCAATACTTGAGATGAATAGATTCAGTAAGTTAGAACTTTACTTATAAACTGCATTTGATTATTAAAACTGGTATTTTCCATTATTTTTATTACAAAAAATTAAATTTCAAGAAGATTAAAAACTCTTTATTCTTAAATTAGCAACTCTAATTAGTAAACACACGAGAAGGGAAATACCTGTTTCTCCCCACAAGGCATCAGTGTCATTGATGTCCATGTCGTGGTCCTTTTCAACTGTCAAGATGTAACGAACCACCTGCCAAAAACAGTGAGCAGAGATGTGCTGAGCCACGAGAGCACCAGTTGTCACATGTATGATACAGCAAGGGAGGAAAGATGCAAAACAAGTGAGAGTGCTTCTCTCTAATGCATATAATCAATAGAAAAAAAACCCAGTCTTGCTCAAAACAAGTTCAGCAGGATTTTAAAATGACTTGAAGGCAAGTGAATGTTACTGAAAACAGTTTAAAAAAAGCCCAGTGCTCTTCTGTGAATTGGCTGTTTGGCATGAGTATGATTTAATGAGCTCCCATGTTACCTATATATAACAGAATAATCAAAATAAACAATGCCAAAAATAAAGCATCCCAGTTCAGTGAAATTCCGTATCATCTAAAACAAGACAGCAAAAATGAGAATATTTGCATACATTTTGTAAAATGGTGATACTTAGGTTTTTCCTTCCACATTGGTCATATCTTACCTGTTTTTCTAAATTTCTTCCCCAGAATGGTCTAAGCATATGTTGATAAATGGTAATTTGTAAAGCTGAAATAAGCTCTAAATTAAGTTTTGCTGTGTTTCTACTATATTAAGGAACTCTGTGTTTTGAAACCACCTGCTGGAAGATTATTGAATTCAAACTTTTTCTAATGGCTGTTTTAAACAGATTTTCTAATGGGGCACATGGTGAGTGAGGCTGCAGTCAATAGGTGAGGGAGGAGAATCACACTAACAAAGTTTGGGATGCAACAGAAAAAAACAAAGGCAGGAAAGGAAAAAGGATCTGGGTGTTTTCAGGCTGTCTGAAAACTGCTGTATACAATATATGGAAAATCCCAGAATTCAAAATACTAGGACATAATTTATTAAAATTCATGAAACACACAGATCGATCTTCTTTCCTAGCTAAGAATAAAGCTTCTTAATGGCTTAAAAATAGAGAAAGATGGACATTTTCAGGTATGTATTTATAATTAATGTGATCTCTTTTGCTGATATTCAGGAGTTGACTGCTTCCATTTAATCAGTGGACGGCAAACAAGAACATTCATGAGAGTGAAGGAATTATCCACTCATCCAAGTTATCCATAGTTCAGAATCCTCAAGTTTATATTGTAAGACAGCGATGGCTTATATACCATATAATAAATTAACTGCATGTAGACATTTCTACATTTGGATCATCTAAACAACTTCAAAGATCAGACTCTTGATCTTACAGCAATTTAAAAGTAGATTTAAAAGAAGTAAATATTGAAACAGCTTTATGGAAGAGATTTTGTCTCCACTTTGGTACATCACTTACTACATAACTAAGTCCCTTAGCCTAGCTGATCTTCATTCAAGTATCTTTACTTACCCATTACTTTTCTGCCAAGGTTAGTTTATTTTCCCAATGATCAGAAGACATACTTTTATTACCTAAATATCTAAAGCATTTTAAGTACTTCTTAGGTGTCTACTTTTAGTGTTCCTTCCCATATTTCTGTCTAAAGTGACACTGAGCTGAAGTCTGTACCTTGACATGTGCATCAAGCTAAAAAGTGAAGCCTGTGCAATTGCATGCAATGAAAAATCGGAAGAAAAAATTCAACCTGAAGTAGATACATACCTGGGTGGATCAGTGATACAGAAAATCACCACCACCTCTAGAGATTAAGGACAACTTCCAAAAACAGAGAGGAAAAAGTAGACAGAAAATTACATATAAAAAAATCCCAAAGCAAACTGTGTTATCGGATACTCAGCTAGAGCATTAAAACCAGCTGCTAATACATACGACACTAAATATCAGAAGCGTCAACAATTCTTTCCAAGCCTCTTTCAAAAATAGCTGCAAGCACTGTTGTACAGTTCTGATGATTTCAAACAGATCTGGAAGTACCTGAATTCCCAACCCACCTGGCAGTGCCCCATGCTGGCAGCTGCTGTGAGAGCTTGCTGCAGCGCCTGGCGTTTCCGCAGCGAATCCTGTTCTCGGGAGGGACTCACCCAAACCAGGCCGAGCAGGAACTCAAGGATTCCGCAGTGCCCTCTCAGTGCACTATGCACCAAAGCACACTGGCCCTTCTTGTCTGCAAGGTCAGCCTGAAGGGAGAAAAGGGAATGTCTGAGGTTAAAAGGTGCAGTGAAAGACTGGGGAGAGGAGACACTCCAGGGCACTGAGAGAGAGAGCAGCTCTTGCTCCTGACTTCCAGGGCAAGGGGGAACATCTGGGGAATTACAGGCCCAACAGCCTCACCTGAGCAGCTGGGAAGGTGATGGAAAAACTAATCCCAGAGAGCACTGCCAAACACAGGAAGAACAAGGTGAGCAGGACCAGTCAGCATGGGCTTGCCAAGGGGAGATTGTGCTTAGCCTGCTGGACAGCCAGCAGCTCTGAGGGGACCAGAGGGTGGGTGAGGAGGATGCCCTTAAGCTCGACTTTAGAGGGCTCCAACACTCTCTCAGTACCAGTCACTGACAAGCTGATGACAACAGGTTGTGGAAGTGCACCGTGAGGGGCACCCAAAGCTGGCTGAACGGCTCTGCCAGAGGGCTGTGACCAGTGGCACATGGAAAATGCTTCATGGAAGTCTGGACTCACCTCTCAGGTATACAGTCATCAGGCTTAAGTAATCAACAACAGCTTTCTTAGGCCTCTGTATGACTTGTGGCTGCAGGCTTGGCAATCTGTGCACCGGCTTACCTTTGCACCTTTTCTGCACAGCAGTGACACGATGTTCATGTGCCCTGCAGCGGCTGCGAAACTAAGGGCTGTCATCCCGTTTTCTGAAGTTCCATCAATAGCAGCTCCAAACTCTAGTAAGAGAGTGACCACTTCTTCGTGTCCAAGGTGCGACTGGACACACAGCACTGGAGCATTATTCAGTACTTCAGTCCTGTAATTCACATTTGCTCCTGCCAAAATCAGCAGCCGACTCACCTAAAATTAAATTTAAACAAAACAATGTTTTCCTCAGATTTTTCTGAATTTGGTATCTTGATCAGGTACTCATTTGTTACTCCCTAATTTTGATGCAGGTTTTATTGGCAGACATCAACTTTAACACATATATAGCAATACACCAGTTTAAAATCTTCTCTTAGTAAATATATTTTTGTATTACTGACCACTGCACTCCCAAGAGAAGACTTGGGAAGTCTCTCCCCTGAAACACACTACTCTCATGACAACTGCATGTGTGACTTGCTACTACTCTGCAACTACTACCATTAAGAGATTAAGATTGCATAAAAAGCAAATCTCAAAAAAACGGCCAGAGCATGTGCCTGTGTGTTCACATACACACAAATTTCCAATCAAAAGCCTTAGCAGTTGGCTCAAATTCCAGCTGACTGACTTGGATTTCGCTATCCATCATCTGGGGATTCAAATAATAGTGTGAAGTTGTGGTATTTTAAATCCTTTCCTCTCACAGTATTTCTCCCTTTTACAAATGACACTTTCCCACAGAAGCAAAGAGCACTGAGGTCTGCCTAGCAAGGCCATGTGGGACATCCAACCCCCAAAAATGCACCCACACACTCACCTGTGCTACAGAGCACAGCTACAGCAGGCAAACCCCTTCCTTCTATCAAAACTATTGAGGAAAACAAACTGATTTGAACTTTAGCAACAGCTTACAAAAGTACATGAAGGCTTGTCAAAAAGGAGTTCAGGTCCAGGTGCTTTTCTGCTGAAGGGTTACACTGACTTCAGCATTCCCCAGCCCAGGGCCAGCAGCAGTGCCAGACGAAGCACTGGCTGTGCAGCCCTGCTGCTGTTCTTACCTTCACGTTGGGGGTGTAGATGTTTCTTAGAGAAGCCAGGGCTGTAGACAGTCCATCAGTACTATAACCAATCCACAAGGCTTGGAGATGACTGGAAGAAATTCCGGTCCTTTTACTGAGACCCTAACAGAAATGATACAACAGGAAATCCCTCTATAGAATTAGAAATCGTATTTTAATCTACAACTCAATATGAAAAGAAGTAAAATCTGGATCGATAGCATTACCAAGTATTTTGCATAAGCTTCCAACAAATTATTCAAGCAACTCAGAGGAGAATCTATGATGTGTTCATATGAATAGGTTATAAAGCCTACTAAGCTGCAAGCTTTACCTTAAAAATATGAGCTTTAAGTATATGATGGCCAAGTTCCATAGTTTGTTGGCGGTTTAACTTTCCCTCCTGTCGAGAAAACATGAAAGCCAGTAGAGCATGTCCATTCCTAATAAAAAGGATGAAGAGAGAATCACTTTTATAACTGTATTTCAGTAAATATTCTGACACATCTTTATGCGTGTTATAACAGCTCAACTTTGTCAGGCTACTGAAACATACCATCACATCTAAACAAAATTCTTTCCATAATGAAATAATGCAAAATGAAAACTGGCAAATTTCGAAGATAAAACACTCCTGGTATTTATTTCTGTGCTGTCCCTTCACAAGGGGCCTGTGTCAGCTTTGACGTGGTTTACATACTGCTCCCTTTTGTGTTCTCAGAGCCAGGAACTGCAGGCATCTCAGACAGAAGCCAATCCTTTTAGAAGCACAAATCTGAATACTTGCAAAATTTGAGAGAAGATGTGTATTTAGTAATTCTACACCTACATTAGCAGTGGTCAGTGCTCTAGGAAACAGTAAGAGTGGCACAACCCTGAGAAAACAAGGTTATCATATACTATTAGTTAATCACACTATACACTGGAACTGGGCAATTAGCCACATGCTAACCGGACTCTTCAGCTGAGGGGGGAAGTTGTGGGAAGGGACTTCTCACCCCATCTTCAGACATTTCTGAACAGAACTTTCCACAATCAGAAGCTTCACCTGGCCCCAGGCAGCCCTCACTGCTGCTGGGGCAAGCGCTGGGAGCTCCCAGTGTGGTGGGACCAGGGCTCCACGGAGCTGCAACCCCCCCGTCCCACCTACAGAACTGCTTCTCTTACAGCCACTTGAAAGCTTAGACAAGTCTTGGGCTGGTAATAACTTTAAATGTCAGCATCACTTAGTCTTTTGTAAAATCCAAAAACTGTAAACCCCAAAGAACATGAAAAAAAAAAAATGGGGAGTCCACTGTGAGAACATGACAAACAGTAACAGCCACTGTCTCCAACTCAACCAACTCCTGCCCTCCAAGTCACAGAAAGTGAGCTGGAACAAACTGAAATAATGTCAGCAGGATGTAATTAGAGCACAAATGTATTAATATTTTTATGTTTTAAAAAGGCCAAATGATCTGTTCCTTTTATTCCTGCACTCTACATTACATAGACAAGGTGCTCCTACACAGGATTCTCAACAATTTTGCTGTATTAGTAACAGCATAGCACTCTCATTTCTCCATGAAGGTAGCAAAATCAGATGTAAATTTCTGATTTCTGTAGAGTCAATTATGCATTGTAAACTTTGAATCTTAAGTACATCTACCTCTAAATGTATAAAAGTTTTTGTTTCGGAAAAAATTAGGTGTACTTGTATTTCAACATCACTCTTTCCTCTCATCAGTTGTTGCAATCAAATATACAAAATCTGATTTTGGTTATTTGAACATGAATTACTGCAGTTTTTATTTACCTTGGCTCACATAAGAAGTCAGTAGTTTCACCTTCTGCTCTCCAGACAAGCCATTCTCTGAAGGAAGGATGGCAGAACATGCGTGTTTTGTCACGTCTTTTGATCAGAAAACATGAAAGGGCTTCCATCCTCTGGCTGAAGTCTTCCCACTGTTGTTCACCATTTATTTGTCCTGCATTGATAGCCTGGAAAATCTGGTCATCTGTCATGGGATGCAGGGATGCCAGTGCCACATTCAGTATGGGCTGAGCTCGCTCAAAAGCAGAGTTTGTCATGAACTTCATATTGCACTGCAGTAAGTACAGCTCTGACAGAGACACAGGAACAACCTTGTAGCTGGCACTTTTGATTACTAAACGACCTTTCTGGAAAAGATCCAGAGTGAGTTTCAAATAGAGATAAGATCCCAGGCTTCTCATGATCAGGTGGTTACTCACTTTCCCAATAGTGGCTGCATCAGCTTTTCCGTTTAAAGACATGTTGTTTATAATTTCCTGACTATTATTAATTCTGTGCTGAATATAAGCGTTCAAATCATCATGAATTCCTTTATTGTCTGGAAAATTGTCCAGGGATATTGCGATAAATGGTAGTGAACTTACCACTTCCTGTGAGGGAGAGAGGGAGGAAAAAAAGAAAATAAAAACCAAACCAAAGACATTTCAGTATTCCAGCACTGAGAACTCAATGATGCATCTCTGCTACATTTCCCTTCTGTAGTGAGTACCAGATTAAAAAGGAATTCAGTATCCCTGAGATGGTTTTGCAAATATTGCCCCCTCATAAGAGGTAGAACAGTATTTGTACATTTTATCATTTTTCATAGGAAGGTCTCAAATATTTCACTGACCAAACTCAACAATTGAAGGGAACGAAAAATGACCACTTCAAAGTCAAGGAAATGGAGAACAGTTACCAGAATTGGACTCTAGGACAGGCCAGGGAAAGGGAGAGGCAAAAGGAATAATCTATTAGGCAGGAATGTTTTATTAAGAAGCATCACAAATGACAAGACTCCCCTTATCATTTCACCTTCCAGTACCAATGTACCAGAAAGGTGCCGTGCACACATCCCCAGCCCCACGTGCCTGAAGGTCCAACTACCAAGTACAGCACAGACACTTCAGCAGGTTCACCTGAACACACTTTCATGTTTCTGTAACACAGAATACTTCTATGTTTATGTAAATAAAGATCCAAAAGACCTTTATTTAAAAGAAACACTTCTACAACTTGTAACTTAAACTTCGTACATAAAGTAAAACTTACAAAGTTTTACTTTAAAATTTCTAAAATTGAAGTTTGAGAACCAGAAACTTCTTACATAGAGTCATATATTAGAAAGGTTTAACAAACATCTCCAGACTTTCACAACACAAAAAGGAACTCTATTCAACTTTCTGTAGTTGAATGGATTTCAAAAAGCTGCACTTTCAGACTAGTGAGATGTTTCAAGCAAAGACACACTTCTCCAGTCTCCAGAGACGGAATAGTCCCTGCTACAGAAACCCCTTCTTAAACCAAAACATTTAGTTGAGAAATAAACTCTTCAGCCAGTTAAAAACTCTGAGTGGAAGTGGCAAGCAGGCAGAGAAGAAATAAACTCTTGGAGGCTGTACTAAGCACACCTGCACCTCAACACTGCACTCCTGAGGTACAAGGGTACGGACTCAAATTTAATCATTTCTTATATTATCAGCTCTACTGACAGATGCAATAAAGTGATTCACAATGGAAAAGGCCTCCAATATTGCATCTGTGCACTGCAAATAAACACATAACAAAGGAAGGAAGGAAAAAATCCAAGACACTTTGAGTTCCTCTAAACCCAGTATTTTTCATAAAAATGCAGCTGCACCAATATAAATGAACATTTGGTCTTTGAGAGTAAGAAAAGCATTAAAAGGTGTTTTTACCTGGAAATTAGTTCTTACAGTCACAATGAGCTTCAGCCAGGGAGGAAACTTACAGATTATACTTGTGATAAATGAAGAAATTGTGTCACCATAATCAGGTTTATGAAATTCAGCATCATTTAAACCATCTACCAAAATTATGTAGTCTTCCTCAGGAATCTTCTGCTCTGAAATTTGAAAATAAAAAGGAAAGGATAAAAACACGTTCTCCCACTAAGTGACACATCTTTATCCTCAGATTCTGAATGTCAAGAAACAAAAATATATCTTTATGCGCACCAATACATCTTATGGCATTTAAGCATTATTCAGGAGCTTAAAAACATTAGGAGATTAAAACCAGTTGTAACAGGAATGATATGCTCTGCTCATGTAGGCAAAGCCCTGTTCTGACACAGATCAGGTATCTGCTCAAGCTGGCATACACTGGGAAGCTGCTGTTTTCAAGAGGAGTTTGCTAGGGTTTTTTAAGTACAAAAAATGATGTTGCTACATGCTTTCTTTTACACACCATACTCGAGGGAATGGCTGGAGCTGGGCCAGGGCAGGGTCAGGTTGGAGATCAGGGCAAGGTTCTTCCCCAGAGGGTGCTGGGCACTGCCCAGGCTCCCCAGGGAATGGGCACAGCCCCGAGGCTGCCAGAGCTCCAGGAGCGTTTGGACAGCGCTCCCCGGGTGGGATTGCTGGGGTGTGAGCTGGATCCATGATCCTGGTGGGTCCTTTTCAGCTCAGGAGATTCTGTGATTCTAGGAAAACTGCCACATCCATTTTAAAAGCAAGTAAAACCCACATCCACTTTGTAGATGTTTAGGCCCAGAAAATTAAAGAGAAAGCATATCACAAAAATCAAATGCATCTTAAAACAAAATGCTTTAATGTGAAAGTGCCAGCCTTAACTTCATGCTAATGGCTGTCTTTCAGTTTTCTGGCAAAAAAATAAATGTGAAGTTTCCATGACCTTTAATAAGTTTCACAGAATTTTAATTAAAACATGAATCAACTGTTCAAAACCCATCTATTATTGTTACAAACAATTAGTACAATTAAGGAATCCCTTTCTCCAGGAATGTTCTGCTTTATTTATTTTTAATAGCTTTCTCCACTCTTTATGCAGTTCAGATTCCATTTCCAAGTCACTTCCTGTTTAGCGTACCTCTCCTGAGGTTTGAAAGTGGTTCCAACACTCCCCTTTTAAAAGCTGCTGCTGGATCCTGCACACAAGACCTCAGGGTCAGCATGCTCTGCAGGTGAGGCTCTCTGATGAGCAGATCTCTGTATGCTGTCAGCTGCTGTGAGCGGCACAGCAGAGCTGCCACGCTGTGCACAAACTCGGGCACGAGACACGTGTACGTGTTGTCAGCCTGGCAGTAGTGATAAGCAACGACCTACAAAATTGAAAAATAAAAAGCATTACCCTTTCAGTATTTCAGTGGGCCACTAGTTAGTGCAGTTATGATAAAGCGTTATTAAATTTCTCTCTCAACTACGAAATCCTTTTCAGTGTTAGACCCCACGCTGTAACAGTTTCTGACAGCCTCGGTCAAACACGGGGAAGAAGGCTACGAAACAGGTTTTTGACCTTGCAGGGCACACAGAGAGGAGAAGAAATCAAAGTGTCAGATTCTGGCAGGAAAATGTAACAATTTAAGTTCGTGGCATTTGGATACAGTGGGTGAGCAGCTGATTAACGAAGGAGCACAAGAAAATTAACCTGAGAGTCTGACTAGGTAACCTAGTAGCTGTAATTTAACAACACTATGTCCCACACTGTGACAACCTAATGACTAATTTTATCATCATCAGGCAGAAATAAATGAAATGCTTACATAAGCAAATGGAGAAATACGACAACTGGCTTTATTCTGAGTATTCCAAAGCTGTGTATTACTTAAAAATAAACCAGGACATAACCCATATTTCTTTGAGGGAAAAAAGCCCAAAACAAACCACAAGGAAAACATGGTGTTCACAGTGAATAAAAAGCCTGCACTTTTTGGTTTTCATAACACTGCTTCAAACAAATATGTATCACTTAAAAGACTGCAAATATTAAAGGTCTCATGTTTTCCCTACAATTATTTATATAAAATATGCAATTCAGACACTCATTAATTTTACTACTTAAGCAAAAAATAAAACACCTAACATAGTAATCTAATACAAAAATTACTTCAGACTCTTAAAGTATGGAAAATAAAACTACATTCAGACTCAATCTGTATCATAGCATATAGATGGGTTATACATGAACCAAACGTTTTATCTTCCTGGCCTCCCCCCAGATTTTGCTTTTGGAAGGTACACTGAGCAGCACCCCGTAGAGAACATACAGCCTCTTTGGCAAGGAAAGGATCCCAACCTCCCATACCCACACAAAACTGATGAGAAATTGTTACGGTAACTCTTTCTAAGACCACGCAGGATTCAGGTGATCACCTGACAGGTACAGGAGGCAGGTAGCTGATTTCACCAGCCAAACAAAGCCATCATGCAGAGGTGCCCAGGTGCTGCCCCTCTCCCAGCACTGCCCACTGCCTCCCGGGAGGCTCTGCAAAGCAAACTGACCCCCAGGTTAGAGGGTTCTAACACACTGGACATCTCTCAGGAAGTGAAATCTCACCTTTGAAGCGAGGCGTCTCACAGAATCCCCTGCCTGAGTTTTGTATTCAGGAGCACCAGGACAAGTCAGAGTCTTCATTGTATTGGTGTCACCTGACGGAGGGGCACACGGGGGTAAATGGCTTAAGGGAATCTCCTGACAGGAGTCACCACCTGCTTTTAAAAGGCAACAAATATGAGAGAGACCAAATTTGCTGATAGCAGATTGCTTTCTAGGAAAGCACCATAGATTACCACAGATTACTGTGATATACTGCTAGAGTAAAAACTGAAACTGAGCAATACCATTATAAAAGAAGCCTGCAACTAGTCTGATAAATACAGGCACACATTTGCAACTTTACGATTTTAAAACAACTCAGCTGACTTTTAGATCAAAACTATAGAATTACTAAAAGCAAAAACCATGCTGATGTGAAGAGTTTCCTTCAGAAAATTACACATACAATGCCTCATTTAAACTAGTAGTTACTATATGACTGAACTCTTGGGAAATTTATCATTGTTTTTATTAGTCATAACGATATTTGAAGAGTCAGTAGGGGAAGTAGCAGTAATGACAGTCTCACCATCCTTCCAGTTAATGTAGGGACTGGACTGGTCTGGTGACAGGATGCTACGGATCCCAGTAGAAGATGTAATGGGTTTCCCCATAGCTTTATTCTCACCTCTCCAAAAATTTGATGGAAAGCATACACACCAGGTACACAGCAGGAAAGAAACACTCACTGTTTCCTTTCCAAACTCGTGAGAGACAAAGCTGCTGCAGTCACGCTCTCAGAGTTTGGGGTACACACTGCCTGACAAGAGGCAGAGATCCTGCACATTGCCTCTGTGTTACCACCTCTCTGAAGGGCTGAGCCTGCATTACGCCATGTTGAAGGTATTTGTCAGAACACAAAATTTTAACTCCTACCTTTGCTCATTGGAAGAAAAAAATGTTTGCTAAAGACTTGATAAAGCCTGACTACCTCAAGCCAAAAAGGCAAACATGTGACTCCTGCTGTCAGCACACTAACCCAGACCATTACCTAGAAAAGGAACATACTTTTAGGAGATGAACTTGGGCTGTTGGAGGCTATTTGCCTCATGCGACTTCCATGGCAGCTGAGTGCCACCAGCCGTGAAATGACTGCAGTCTTCCCAAATCCCACATTTCCAGTAATGACTGCTCCCCTGTTCTCTGCCGGGTCAGGACTCTGCAGTTTTTCTTCAATGGTGTGAAACAGCCACTCTCTTCCAACAAACACCGAGTCTGTGGTTATGCTTGGCACCTCAAACAACAGCGGCTTCAGCAAAATGTCCTGAGGCTTATAGGGGATGAAACGAGCTGAAAAGACGTGTCAGGGAGGAAAGTTTATTTGAAGAAATTTGACGTGCAATCAAACAGCACAGTTTCAGAAGGTAACATCATTAGAAGCCTTGTTACTATCAGTCATAATCAGACATTCTACTGCTTTCACCATGAAAACAACAAAATCTGATTGCCTCAGTTCAGGTCATCTCCATACTTCTTGCATGAATTAAATTGTAGAGGAAAGAAGCTATAAGTATAACCTGATTTTTTTTTTTTACAATTGAACTCAAGTTAGTAAGTTGTAGAATCCAAAAACTTTTCTTAAAAATGCATTAGTAATTCTACAAATGGGGAAGTGCCATTTTTCAGTTTAGAGTGAACTATGTGCTGAGCATCTCAGTGTTAGGTTTTCAAATCTGTAAAGACATTTACAGAGAAACAGAAAAAGCTATATAGAGAATAACATAATTTTTCTGTTTAAAAAACCCTAAAGTAATACCAAAAAAATGACTACCTTGTTTTTCTGTACTTTTCAAGTCACAGGGTCAGTAGTTACACCTTTGAGTACTTTGATATACATATATTTGGGAAACACCCGATGACGTAGGGAAGAATTTGGGTTTGGTTGCATAAAATACATTAAAAATACAGGAATAACAACATAAAATTCTCTAAAGATTCATTAGCCAAATGTAATGTTGCACAACCACTGTTTCAGCATTAATCTATGACCGCGAAAAGCCATAAATGGAAGAGGGCAGCATAGTATCTACATACGATCCTCAAGATCAGTTTTACCAGGAGTTTACTTAAATTTTTCTGCCTTTAATTGTTATTGGTTGTAACAGATGCACACACATTCCATCTCTAAACCATAGCATGGTGCAGGAAAAAGTGTAAGCAAGCATCTTATTGGCAGACACGCAGAGCGACCTGTCAGGAGCACCCCACAGTAACACTGTGGGAATGGGCTGTTCACCAAGCTCACAGCCCACCCACACTCCCAAGTGCTGAGGGAATGTGTGACGGTGCCAGACACATGCAGGTGTAAATCCCTCTGCCTTTACCTTCCTGCTGCACTCTTCCGCCAGCGGTGTTGTGCCAGGGTAAGCGAATTGAAGTTCGTAAAGGAGTATTTCTCTGTCCATCCAAGTAACTCAAATCTTCCAATTTGGTTGAACTTGTTGCTAGAGTATTAAAGAACTGAAGCTTATTTTTCTCTCAACACAAGTTACAAAGAATGTTATTATTTATTACAGCTCTTCATCCACACGTTACTTACAGAGAAGTTCTTCTAGACAACGGCAACAAAGTCATTCATCTTGTAACATTTACAAAATGCATTTCAATCAAGTTCACTAAAGATTTAGTTGGGTTTTTCTCCGTTTAAATGGCCCTCAGTTCTCCCACTGAGACAGTTTCCTTTTTTACTGTGGGAACAACCACACTGGCGAGGTCAGAGGCGTTAGAACAGGTTCAGGTATTACCTGCTAATACACTACCTGTCACCAGGCAGAGTCCTGGAATAACTGTTGGACTTCTGAAGTGTTTCAAAAGTCCTGATCTCATCAATACCTACCAGAAAAGACGGTAACAGCCCTCTGGACAACAGTTTTAAAGTACTTAGGTAATACTCATCTATTCAGTTCAGAACACAGGCTTTTTTCTTTTTATCCTATAGAGATCCCTTCATACTAACAACAGAAAGATTCCAAAGAAATGTCCTATCATTAAGAACACCCTTGGTTTTGACCTCAGGACCTTACCTGCAACAGAGTTTGGACGAGGCATTATTAAAGAGCCAGAACTCTGAGCGTAAGGAAGGGGACCCTCTCCTGTTGGTACTTCTTTTGGCAAATTCTCAGAAGATCCAATGGCTTCCTCTTCTGCAACTGGTGAACAATTATCCGTTCTTCGATCACGACTGATGCCTTGATGTTTTCCAGCTCTGAGACTCCCATCCTTACTCCATTCTAAACTGGATCCACTACGATCATCATTTTCTGATGAACTTGTTATAGTGGCTGAAAAAGAGGGGAAAAAAAACAAAGTCAGAGGAATATGGCACACCCATTAGAATTTTCATTCTCAAATAGCATTGTGAAACATAAATGACAAAATTCAATGTTGTTCAGAGGTCGGTCTCACCTAAAACACATAATCACATCAGGATGACTATCAGCCTGTACTCATACACCTGGCAAACTAATCTTGCTTCCAGCAAGTAAGCTATTTACTGTTCCTTCCTTAAGCACCTGCTACATTTCACTGTCAGAAAGAGCAAACAGGAGTAGATGCATGATGGATCAGAACCAGTAGAGTATACGAGTAAAATTTCAGATTATATTAAACATACTGATTAATATTTTTAAAGAGTGCTGCAGTATAAACCAGGGATTCGAATAAAGACTTGGGGGGAAAGGGAGCTTCTTCTGCTATGAAAATTTAATATGCTACGCAATAAGCAACACAGACCTAGAGAGATCCTCAGCTACAAGGCAGCTGAGACCACCGAGGTGTTTTTGGATGCTGCAGTACAGAACAGAGGTTTCCGTTGCTGCAGTGACTCACTTGATGAGAGACAGCACCAACTGCATTACCCAGTGGGATCCAAATGTTCCAGTTTGGTCGCTGAGGGTTTTCAGTGTGTCTGTACTTGTCTGAGATTGTATTTAATCAAGGCCTCCTGCAATAATGTGAAGACTTTATATTCCTAAAGACCTACTTGAATAATGTTTGATAAAACTATGCTAACCTCTTTGCCCAATTAGGAACACTTTGCAGATACATACTTTTTTGTATGATTAATACTGAAATACTCTGTTTAATTTAAAAGTTTTTCAATTACTTACTTAAAACTCTCACAAAATAACTGAAAAAACACATATTTATTAAAGGTTAAGCCAACATTCAATGATTTTGAACACTTCAATGCAACAAAGGAAAATACAAAATAGGATGAAAGGGCATCAGGATCAAAAAAACCATAAAATTAAAAAAAATTTTAAAAATCAATACCAGTTCAAACTATAATATCTGTGGGACCTCCAGGTCCTTCCCAGGCTACCAATTTAAAAGTTAAAGCCGTATTTGTGGCTATTCTACACTCAACTGGCCCATTCCTGAAGGAAAGCATTCTGGCATTCTGGCCTGCTAACAAAACGCCACCACAGGGGTGGCTCCTGCAATGCTGAGCCTGGTCCAGCCAAGGAAGGACCAACTGTTCTTCCACACCAGCTGCAGCTTCAGCCTTGCAGGATGGTGAGGTACTTGTACAACTCTGCGTTCCTCCAGCTTAGGCTCACATTCAGAAGAAATGTAAGATTGGATACTTCAATTCAACAGCTCGTATTCTAAGAAATACCAATAAAATGACATACAATTTAGAGGCAGCAGAAGGAAAAAACCCAACTTTCCAGGCACTCCATTAATCTTTGTACACACTTAGATTGTACTTCCATATGACAGATTTATTTCGTTTTTATTGTTGTGTCAAAAAAATCTGGCTCGTCCCGAAGTATGAAATCTTCCTAACTTTGATTCCTCTTGGAGTGAAATGCAGCTCCAGGAAACCTGGCTGCTCAAGATTTCTGTACTGACACAGCAGCAAGGATCCAGCGAAGCTTTTATTCTGGCCAGCAGCCCAATCTTTTCTCCTACTTAGCTCCTTGCCAAAGATTAAAACCTGCCTTTACTACTATTACATCAAACTCAATAGAAGCAAAGAAGAATTCAGCTACAGCAGTAAAACACTGGAAAACTAAAGGAAATCTGAACTATAAGTAAAAAAGAGGAAAAGGGAGAAAAGACTGATTTCCCATCAGTCTGCTGGTCTGAAAAATGTAGTGGGAGTAGAAACACAAAGGAGGCCCACATAAGTAGCATGAAAGAGCAAGATATTTTCATGGCTGGATGAACTCTGTCAAAGACATTAGAAAACATATACTTGCTAAACATAATTTAAAATGCACGTGTGCTAATAACAAATTTGAATGCACAGACATACTTGCACATAAAAACCAAAAGCACGGGTTCACTTATCAGAAAGGCACCTCTTTTCTCCCTTCTTGGTTTCATGCCTTTAGAGATGCAAGGGCTGCTGCCACAGGCAGCCAAGAGACGGGGTGCTCAGATTCTCCCGGAGCGTGAGACACGAACAGCAGCTCTGCCGAGGAGCGGCAGGTGATTTCCACGCGCTCCCGCAGCCATGAACCACGTGCACTTGGCTGAAGGAGCCACAGGGAAGCTCCCCCTGCTCCTGCACTCATACACTCATCCTTCCTTTTCGGTAGTTCAATAAGCAACTTTTATCACTGTTCTAAAATATCTTCTTTAAAATACTGCTATTTACGAGGTTATACAATAATGATGTTGTTATGCCAATACACTGTGTTGGACATACTCTTGGACTATTTCAAGCTTGTCAAGCATGGCTAGTATGTTCATACCAGTATTTACATTTGTGCTCTTTTCCCAATAGCAGCAATTCTGATATATCCTTTCCCTTACATCAAGATGTTCATGCTATCTCAAAACTGGATCTTATATGAAGTTGATCAGATATCAATCTGACATGGAATGAGTACACAAAATCATTTTCTTCAACTGAAACACTGAAGTTTTATACAAGAGTCTTTTGACCCATGACAAACAATGTCTCTTAAGGTAACTGATCAGTAAAAATGATTTATACTCATCTGGTTGATACAAGGAGCTTGTAGCAGCTGGGCCATGAGGGTGGCTGCCTCCAGCGGTCACTGACTCCCCACAGGAGATGCCCATATACCCTCAACCAAGCCATCTTTCAAAGGAGGATCACACAATTTCATCTCTTCCACAATGCCCCATTTTAGCTTCATGTTCATGCCAATTACTCAAAAGTCTGCACTGTTTTTAAACAGTTTGATTTAGGCTATTCTCACAAGAAATCAAATCAATTATTGTTTCCTCAGCTGGAAATTAAGCCAACTTCAAGCTCTGCTGTGCTTCACCATTATGAAAAGCACTGTTAAGACCTCCAGAATGGAAAAGAAAAAAGGCATAAGAAAACAAGAAATGGAGAAAAACAGAGGAAATTTATTATATCAAAGGAAAAAGTGGAGAAATTAGAACTGCACCAGGAAAACAAAAGACGAGAAAGGCACCCCTAACAACAGCAGCTGTTATAGCCAAGAACAGGATCTGAATCTTTCAAAACGGGATCCACAGACAAGGTAAAACCGAACACGGTGACACAAAGCAGCTGCTCAGACTTGCACAATTAAGAGGAAAGTAATTTCCCCTAGCTGCACTGCTAATGCAAATGCTCACCTATAATGCCACTGTCCTTGCTCTCCAGGGTGGAGCTGGGGGTGCTGATGGTGCCACAGGGACTGCCCTTGCTGGCCACTGCCTTGCCAGTGCAGCTGTTGAGGGTGGAGCAGGGGCTGTCGGTGCTGGGCGAGGTCGTGCTGCTCGTGAGGGTGGAACAGGGACTCACTCCTTGGCTGGCGACCGCACACTGCCGGGGGAAGAGCAAGAAACACTCACTGCACAGCAGGCAGGACCCTGCTGGGCTGAAAACTAGAGACCTCGAGCTGAGGTAGAATAAGAGCAAAGCAAAGACCCCACTGTTCACGTAAAAACTTCAAGAACTGAAAGCTTTGTCTAGATGGGGAATCTTAATCTTTCATATTACTCTTAAAAAGTGACCACTGAAGAAAAAAAGGGAATTTCACAGTTCAGTGAAAGAGCTGCAGAGAGGAAGACGACTTCTCTATTTAACACTTTACTGGATACTCCTCCCCTCCACTTCTTGTATTTATTCTTTGAGTTGAAAAAACCTAGAACTGCAGTCTTCTTAATTTTTCACTATCAGTGTGAAAACCCAAACTGATGCACTAAGATTTAGGAGGGCTGGGACTAAAAGTGGAGAGAGTAAGGGGGAGGAGCAGAGGTTGGTAGTTACTGTGAAGTTTTAGTTAGCAGATGAGTTTCATGTCAATAGTAGCTGCCTGCTTCTATCCAATCCCTCTACCCCAAATTACAGAGAACAACTGTCTGACCGAACTTCTCAGGAAGAAACAAACACACCCCTCTCCCCAAGCATGCTCCCATTTTAACAAAACACTGGCCTTCTCCATTCTTGGAAATCACTGAAAACAGAAGGCAAAAACTTCCTCCTAAACACTAAAAGCAGAGAGAATTCTAGAAGCTATTCAGATTCACAGTAGATTAGACTTAACCTCCAGAAATAATGAGAAGTCTATTCAGTTTGTGTGTTTTGAAATTGTGAATTGATCTTGCATTCTTGAAAACAAACACTTGTTAAAATAAAGTCCAATTCTATTACTATACCTCTATTAAAATGGATGGTATTTGGGTAGGTATCACGTAACTGCAACTAGCAGATAGAGGAAATGACACTAGTCCTCTCTGAAACAGGATGAACATTAAATATATAATATTCCATTAACCTACCATAACTTCGCTTTTCTCTTCCATGTGAGCAGAAGCTGGGATCCCTTCCCCCAGTAAAAACCCCAATCTTGTCATCAATTCTTGTGCTGCAGGAGAACAGCTTGAGTCTTTGTCAGGCTTTGCTTTGGATTGGGAGAAAAAAAGTTGAAGGTTACAATCTTACATTTGGAAACTGTTAAAAGAGGTAGAAAAAGTACAACCAAATTATCCATCAGACTTTTAATTGCTGGTGGGTCTTGGATCCTCTGCACAACTGCACAAACTTAGGGGAGGAAAAACTCACCTGCCAGTCAAACCAGAAATGTTTAAGTGCAGGCAGTTCATCACTGGACTGATGAGCAACATAACACAATGATTCTCCTAACAGCAGTATTAAGCTCAATGCTATCAAAGCTTAGTAGCAAGCTGAAATTCTATTTCTGTCATTTAAAAAACGTGAAGAGTAGAGGTTAATAACACAGATGTTTCGTAATCTCACAGTTAGCACTAGAACTAGTACAACACATTTTTGTTTTGCTTGCTATGCAACAGATGTGACACCAGTTCTAAATATCCCAGCTCTTCTGGTGCAGAGACATTTACTTTTATCAGTACAGTGCTTTCAAATGTCTTCTGGCATCCAACAGATATAACAAGACAAAATTCAAAATGAGGCAACCTACAACAAAAGCAGCCACGTACAGCTCTGCCCTGGCACATACTCTTGCTAATGCAATCTCACAAACAACAAACAGACATTTCCAGCCATTTTCCTTCTTTGATGCCAGCAGTCTGGCATCACCCACCAACCTGTGACCATCTGCTCTGACAGGAACATTTACAGGGCATTTATTTCTTTCATCCATTATTAAAAAAAAAAAAAAAATTGTATATATATGCAGGTATAAAGAGCTCATTAAATAAGGAGCACCATCCCACCACTTGGAGAAGCAGCTTCCAGCAGGAGCTCCTATCCCCAGAACTGCCAAGGGGGACAGCAAGGAGCAGCTGCATGGCCATTTCCCAGCCAGCACACCGGGGTGGGAGCCAGCAAGGACACCAAACAGCTCTTGCACTCCAGCTTTTGGAGACGTTGTGCAACAAACAATTCCCAGTTGCTACAGAGTGCCTCAGTGGGCGAGAGAAGTAGGTGCCCAGACTTAGGGATGAATTTTAGGAGAGGAGAGACGAGGCCCTCAGCTGCAGCACCACCGAGATGAGCCGGGGTGAGGGGGGAACCCACAAAAAACCCAGCTGAACTGTCCCCTGGCCTTCCCTTCATGGTGCCACTGAGCCACATCAGCATCAGGACCATCTTTGCTCTTCGTGAGAAGCATGTGGTCTCTAACTGTGTAAGACACAGCTGACACTCAGTGGTACCTGCAAACAGCACTTTTTTCCCAAGCTGCAGACTGGAAGAAAAACACAAAATAACAACTGTAACTGAACAGCCTGACCATAAGCACTACTTCAACAATGCCCCAATTTTATGAGTGACATAAACCTCAGTGTTTGCAAACATGAGCAGTTTACTAGTCAACCCTCTGTCTTTATTTCTCTCCAGCTCAATGCCTACTTGAATGCATGTATTTCTTGATTTTGTGGACAGCTGAAGGCTTTACTCTACAAGATTGATTCTCACTTAATCCCAAAAGAAGTAAGTCTATGAAAGTAGGTAGCAAACGTTTTTTTATCTCAGAATTTTCACAAATTGACAGGCCTTCAAATATTTGCCTGGAAAATACATTTTCTCTTAAAAATAGCTATTGTAAAGATTACAATTTATCTTTAAGTCACAATCCTGGAAACTACAGTTTCTGAAATCAACATCTTCATTCTTCTCTCAAAGTTACAAACATTATTACTATTATTATTATATTATAGTATCTGACAAGTCTGAGTAAATGTTAGGCATAGTACCAAATTCAGTCAGTAACAGAGACCAAAGCTAGGAGTGTTCAACCCAGCATCCACTGTTTGATCTTTAAACAGCAGAACCTGGTGCTGATCTCCAGCAGCCTCACCATCTGGGAGCACAGCTCTGTGAGAGGAGGAACATCACATGGTCACCTTCAGACCAGGGGGACGAAGACTACAAGCTGGACCTAGAACTTTAATGCCAGCACTACAAGATGGCTGTGAAGATGAAGGCACAAGAGCGACCAGGGTAAATATACCACATCAAATAGATTGTGAAAACAATCTCAAATATTTCTATTTTTGCCACTAAGTATCTATGTTTTAGAAAGAAAACACTGGCTTTTTAAACTGCAGTTTTCTTTAAAATTGAAACAAAAGGAAAACAAAAGAATTTTCACCTGGAACATCCACTGACCTTAATGAGGTTAGTTAAGCTGAAAAATTAATCTAAAAACACATGACATATACTGGCATATGTGTCATGACAGCCACTGTAAAACCCACACTCTGTCACGCACTAGTCAGATTTAACCAACATGAAACTTTCCAAGAATGCCCATTAACTCTAGGGAGGTGGCTTCTCCCAGCTTTGCCAGCACAGGAGTTAACCGTTACCACCTTAGCCAGCAAACTTCTACAGAATTTCTAAAATGACACTCACCGCACGGCCGGACAGACAGACAGACAGGACAGACAGACAGAAACGGCACAGCGGGGCACGGCCGGACAGACAGACATGGCACGGCGCGGCCGGACAGACAGACACACACGCACAGCAGGGCACGGCCGGACAGACAGACACTCGCAGCACGGCACGGCACGGCCGGACAGACACACAGACACTCACGGCACGGTGGGGCTGGACAGACAGACACTCACGGCACGGCCGGACAGACAGACATGGCACGGCACGGCCGGACAGACAGACACTCACGGCAGGGCTGTTCAGACAGACAGAC